>OZ025259.1:19065363-19110016 GCA_964019135.1 Arenicola marina | reverse complement strand
AACACACATTTCGCGAATTACTCGGGAGCCACACCAACACCCCGACATATGCCTCCATGTGCCAACATGACACGGATTGGTTGTATATTCTGGACGCTTTAACCACTTTTGGTCATATCGCGTCAATGGCTTGGTTGTATATTCAGGACGCTTTAACCACTTTTGGTCATATCGCGTCAATGGCTTGGTTGTATATTCAGGACGCTTTAACCACTTTTGGTCATATCGCGTCAATGGCTTGGTTGTATATTCAGGACGCTTTAACCACTTTTGGTCATATCGCGTCAATGGCTTGATTGTATATTCAGGACGCTTTAACCACTTTTGACCATATCGCGTCAATGGCTTGGTTGTATATTCAGGACGCTTTAACCACTTTTAGTCATATCGCGTCAATGGGTTGGTTGTATATTCAGGACGCTTTAACCACTTTTGATCATATCGCGTCAATGGCTTGGTTGTATATTCAGGACGCTTTAACCACTTTTGGTCATATCGCGTCAATGGCTTGGTTGTATATTCAGGACGCTTTAACCACTTTTGGTCATATCGCGTCAATGGCTTGGTTGTATATTCAGGACGCTTTAACCACTTTTGGTCATATCGCGTCAATGGCTTGGTTGTATATTCAGGACGCTTTAACCACTTTTGGTCATATCGCGTCAATGGCTTGGTTGTATATTCAGGACGCTTTAACCACTTTTGACCATATCGCGTCAATGGCTTGGTTGTATATTCAGGACGCTTTAACCACTTTTAGTCATATCGCGTCAATGGGTTGGTTGTATATTCAGGACGCTTTAACCACTTTTGATCATATCGCGTCAATGGCTTGGTTGTATATTCAGGACGCTTTAACCACTTTTGGTCATATCGCGTCAATGGCTTGGTTGTATATTCAGGACGCTTTAACCACTTTTGGTCATATCGCGTCAATGGCTTGGTTGTATATTCAGGACGCTTTAACCACTTTTGGTCATATCGCGTCAATGGCTTGGTTGTATATTCAGGACGCTTTAACCACTTTTGGTCATATCGCGTCAATGGCTTGGTTGTATATTCAGGACGCTTTAACCACTTTTGGTCATATCGCGTCAATGGCTTGGTTGTATATTCAGGACGCTTTAACCACTTTTGGTCATATCGCGTCAATGGCTTGGTTGTATATTCAGGACGCTTTAACCACTTTTGGCCATATCGCGTCAATGGCTTGGTTGTATATTCAGGACGCTTTAACCACTTTTGTCATATCGCGTCAATGGCTTGGTTGTATATTCAGGACGCTTTAACCACTTTTGGTCATATCGCGTCAATGGCTTGGTTGTATATTCAGGACGCTTTAACCACTTTTGGTCATATCGCGTCAATGGCTTGGTTGTATATTCAGGACGCTTTAACCACTTTTGACCATATCGCGTCAATGGCTTGGTTGTATATTCAGACGCTTTAACCACTTTTGGTCATATCGCGTCAATGGCTTGGTTGTATATTCAGGACGCTTTAACCACTTTTGGTCATATCGCGTCAATGGCTTGGTTGTATATTCAGGACACTTTAACCACTTTTGGTCATATCGCGTCAATGGCTTGGTTGTATATTCAGGACGTTTTAACCACTTTTGACCATATCGCGTCAATGGCTTGGGTGTATATTCTGGACGCTTTAACCACTTTTGGTCATATCGCGTCAATGGCTTGGTTGTATATTCAGGACGCTTAACCACTTTTGGTCATATCGCGTCAATGGCTTGGTTGTATATTCAGGACGCTATAACCACTTTTGGTCATATCGCGTCAATGGCTTGGTTGTATATTCTGGACGCTTTAACCACTTTTGGTCATATCGCGTCAATGGCTTGGTTGTATATTCAGGACGCTTTAACCACTTTTGGTCATATCGCGTCAATGGCTTGGTTGTATATTCAGGACGCTTTAACCACTTTTGACCATATCGCGTCAATGGCTTGGCTGTATATTCTGGACGCTTTAACCACTTTTGGTCATATCGCGTCAATGGCTTGGTTGTATATTCTGGACGCTTTCACCACTTTTGGTCATATCGCGTCAATGGCTTGGTTGTATATTCAGGACGCTTTAACCACTTTTGGTCATATCGCGTCAGTGGCTTGGTTGTATATTCAGGACGCTTTAACCACTTTTGACCATATCGCGTCAATGGCTTGGTTGTATATTCAGGACGCTTTAACCACTTTTGGCCATATCGAGTCAATGGGAGAAGGAAAAGAGAGTGGAGCCATGTCCCCGGGGGTAACCCCCTACTCTTTGCGAAGAAAAACATGGGATCTTTATCCTGCGACCACACGGACATGGCCACAGGGGGCGCGAACCACCGATCCACGTGCCGTTAGGCTCTCAGGTGGCCAGAGCACTCAAAGCGAGCACTCTAACCCACTGAGCTATCGAGGCGGCCCTCGTGACACGCGGTGGTGCATACACGACGATACAGAGGTGAGATGAGACTTACGTCTTTGTGGTCTGACATGTCACCCGAGCCCTGCGAGCTGCTGGGCGGGGAGCTCGGCCCGGAATCCGGGTTACTGCTACACAGCGTCGTGTCAACTGAAAAGTCAGCCAGGTGACGAATTAGTTTATTTAAAAAAACAAGACATTACAATGTCATACCCCATAAGAATTCATTATGGCCTAATTACCTTCATTATATGCACAATTTAAACTTAAATCACTTAATCTGAACCAAAAGAGGCTCATAATTGGAGAGCAAACCGATTTCGAACATGGCTTAAAGATATAATGGATTTCCAATTATTTTGTTTGTCAAAAGAACGTAACTTAGTGTTAGGCTAAGGTAGGGAAGGGAGGCAGTTCGGTGGAGCTGCCACATTTTAGTTTCGCTCATTGCAATGCCCTCCCAACTCAACATTCTTGGGTGGTAAAGAGATTTATGAAACCACATTGCTTACAGTAATCAGTTTCACTCAGAGTAGAACCGTAATCCCGTAGTAAGATTGCAAGCTACAGAAGGACATGCGACTTAATACAGTTAATATGTTAAGTACTCCACCAAAAGCACGAAAGATGTATATCTATATTAACCGATGTAGAACAGATCAGACGTCAAGTGGGTCCTCAAAACACGGCCCAAGCAGATGGAAACACCACAACAGACGGGTCAGTGTAACAGATGGGTCAGTACAACACATGAGGGTCAGCAAAAAACAGATGAGGGTCAGCACAAAAAGAAAAGGGTCAGCACAAACAGATGAGGGTCAGCACAAACAGATGAGGCTCAGCACAAATATAGGGAGCTCAGCACAAACAGATGAGGGTCAGCACAAACAGATGAGGGTCAGCACAAACAGATGAGGCTCAGCAAACCAAAACAAACGGTGATCAAACAAGTCAACGTGTCAAAACAAAGGGAACGTTGGGCAAAAACGGTCGCTAGGACACCGCAGCTAAGAAAGCGACAAAAACTAGCTTGTAGCAAACCTAAGCAAGAGAATCTGGAGTACTGGGTTTTGCTCTAGCTAGGTCACGAACACATGAACTACCGAGTTCTACTCTAGGTAGGTCACAAAGACATTGACTACTGGGTTCTGCTCTAATAGGTCACAAAGACATTGACTACTGGGTTCTGTTCTAACTACGTCACAAAGACATTAAATACTAGATTCTGCTCTATATAGGCCACATTTACTACTGGGTTCTGTTCTACCGAGTTCACAAAGACGTCGACCACAGTTTTCGACCTCAATCACCAAAGACATAGACTACAGGGCTTTCGATGCAGCTACCTTGCCGCTACACAGGACCACAGGGGTGTTGTGTCCGTTAACCAAGCACGAGGACCACAGATAACACCGACTAGGGGGCGGGTTAGGCGGGCGGGCGGGCGGGCGGGGGGGCGGGGGAGGGGGCGGCGGGGGTCAGCGGGAAGGAGCACTCACTGGTCAGAGGCGTGGTTGGGTTACGCTTGGACAGTCCATAGCGGTCTTTCCTCCGCAGCAGAGGGCTACTGCGGCGCTCAATCATCTTCTG
Source organism: Arenicola marina (assembly GCA_964019135.1). NCBI lineage: Eukaryota > Metazoa > Annelida > Polychaeta > Arenicolidae > Arenicola > Arenicola marina. The sequence goes on along the minus strand of OZ025259.1, from coordinate 19,105,997 downwards.
CTTAAGGGCTAAGCGCACTTTCAGATTGGGCTCTGAAGCTGGAAGAGAGAGAGAGAGCAAAGCCGATAGTACACCAGTCACAGCAGAGTGTAAGCCATCACCAGGCCAGCCACGGCGGGCGGCCAGCAGCCAAGCAGCAAGCAGTGAGTGGCGTGGGGGGGGGGGGTCAGCCCAGGCCAGGCCAGGCCAGGCCGGGCCAGTCAAGTCCAAGGCCAAGCCAAGCCAAGCCAGGCCAGGCCATTCAAGTCCAGGCCAGTCAAGTCCAGGCCAAGCCAGTTCAGGTCAGGCCAGTCGTCTCGATGTAAATGAAGGGCCATGCTGTCATGAGCTGTCATGGATACCCCATGTGTAAAGCCCGTAGGGTTACAGGTACATCTCCAACGTTACTATGAAATGTCAGTATGATGACGCCACAAATTGTCAGATGTCAGTATGATGACGTCACAAATGGTCAGTTGTGAGCATGATGACGTCACAAATTGCGTTGCGAGTGTCAACATAGACACGAATCGCCAAGAGCTGTCAACTAAAGTTGCAAATTTGCACCGGTGTCAATACAACTGCGCGTGTCAGCATGACGTCACAAGTTCGTCAATATAAAAAACTGCGGATGTCAGCAACTAAATCATAAAAATAAAAAATAAAATGCGGATGTCAGTAACTAAATTAAAAAATAGCAAACAGCAAAACTATCAATGTCGGCATGACGTCACAATTAAAAAAATTATTAAACAAGTCAGTGTCCGCATTGGCACTAAATGTCAACGGAAAAGCGAGAGCGATAAGAAGGTAATAAGCAGAATTGTCTGTCAGCGTCCATTGGAGACGCCAATAGTCACTGAACTAAGACAATATACAGGCTGTAACCTTCATCCATGAACCAAATCAGAAATCCGGCCCCACCCTCCCTCATCAATCTGGTGCTCGGTCTGGTCGTTTCGTCGCTGTTTGATTGATAGACTGGCTGGCTTGACGAGAATCAAGGTGTCACGTGACAGATGCGCAGCCATCTTGGGAAAGCTCCGTCGATTCAGTTAGTACCCATAAGACACCGCGACTCTGCGTCGTCGAACCTGTTTATGATGCGTCTAGTTAACGTCCAGAGATGACGAGGTAAAAATGAAAAACAAAAGCAGAGAGCCGCAGTCTGATAAGCCAAGCAGCCAGCAAGCCAGCGAGCGAGCATAGCTACAAGGCCGACCGCTAGATGGCGACTCCGGCAGCCGTATCGCACACGAAGACACCTTCAGAAAGTGGGGAAGAAGTGCAGCATCAATTAAACCAATCGGACGATGGGCATCACCTGGCGCCGTTGAGTCTGTATAGGATTTCAATGCAGTCCATTCCTGCATTGTAAAGCTGGGTGCGTAAAAAAGAGATTTATGGTGCAGAGGAGGGGATGCCCCCCCACCCCTGACTAAGCCAATCAGGGCTTGCGGAGCGGGAGAAGAAAATCTGCACGAGAGCAAAGCCGTGCAAGGATCGGGGCAGAGCAAAGAGCTTATATGTATGTAGGGAGTAAAACAAGGCCAATGGCGAGGGGAATATGGGGGGGGGCTGTTAGTAGAGAGACAATTAGGCCGGGGTAGGTGATGTTAGAAAATAGACAATTAGGCAGGGGTGGGGAGGAGGGGGGGGGGTGTTATTGCGGGAGTCTTATTGGGAGGAGTAGGGGGACAGTTTGGAATATATTGGGATTGGGAATAATAGCTAAAATAGCGTTCTATTTACGCCAAGTGGGGTTTCTCTGAGTAGGGACAGCTAAAGTATGGTTCTCTTTGTGGGGAGAGCTAAGTGATGGTTCTCTATTTGAGGACAGTTAAGCGGGGGTTCTCTATGTGGGGACAGCTGGGTGATGGTTCTCTATGCGGAGGCATCTAAGCGAGGGTTCTCTATGTGGGGAGAGCTAAGTGATGGTTCTCTACTTGAGGACAGTTAAGCGAGGGTTCTCTATGTGGGGACAGCTAAGCCAGGGTTCTCTATGTGGGGACAGCTAAGTGAGGGTTCTCTAAGTGGGGACAGCTAAACGAGGGTTCTCTATGTGGGGAGAGCTAAGTGATGGTTCTCTACTTGAAGACAGCTAAGCAGCGAGGGTTCTCTATGTGGGGACAGCTAAGTGAGGGTTCTCTATGTGGGGACAGCTAAACGAGGGTTCTCTATGTGGGGATAGCTAAGTGATGGTTCTCTACTTGAGGACAGCTAAGCAGCGAGGGTTCTCTATGTGGGGACAGCTAAGTGAGGGTTCTCAATGTGGGGACAGCTAAGCCAGGGTTCTCTATGTGGGAACAGCTAAGTGAGGGTTCTCTAAGTGGGGACAGCTAAACGAGGGTTCTCTATGTGGGGAGAGCTAAGTGATGGTTCTCTACTTGAGGACAGCTAAGCCAGGGTTCTCTATGTGGGGACAGCTAAGTGAGGGTTCTCTATGTGGGGACAGCTAAACGAGGGTTCTCTATGTGGGGAGAGCTAAGTGATGGTTCTCTACTTGAGGACAGCTAAGCAGCGAGGGTTCTCTATATGGGGACAGCTAAGCGAGGGTTCTCTATGTGGGGACAGCTAAGCTAGGGTTCTCTATATGGGGACAGCTAAGCGAGGGTTCTCTAAAAGGGGACAGCTAAGCGAGGGTTCTCTATGTGGGGACAGCTAAGCGAGGGTCCTCTACGTGGGGACAGCTAAGCGAGGGTTCTCTATGTGGGGACAGCTAAGCGAGGGTTCTTTATGTGGGGACAGCTAAGCTAGGGTTCTCTATGTGGGGACAGCTAAGCTAGGGTTCTCTACTTGGGGACAGCTAAGCGAAGATTATCCATACAGGTCGTCGGTGCGTGTGGGAGAAAGGGAGGGGGTCGGAGGAGGGACAAGGGGGAAATGGGGGGGGGGCCTTGTGGTGGTGGTGGTGTATACAGGGAGGGGTGTGGGTTGGGGTGGGGCAGTGCAGGCCAGGCGTGGGTGTTCCCTGGTCACCAGTCACCATTACCAGTGCGGTAGTAGAACCAAACCATTGAGACACACAGAACCAGCAGGCGGCGGCAGACGGCGGGCGGCGGCGGCGGATGGCGGCGATGGCGGCGGCGGCAACAAGCGAAGATTGGAAGTGGTGGGGGGGGGGGGGAGGGGCGCGGAGGCCGTCCGGTGGCGTCCCCTACCGGTCGGTGCTACTACTCACTCATGAGCGGGTGTTTTTTCTTGCCCCCGATGTAGTCGCGGCGGTGCATCATGGGGCTGTTCCTGGGGACCTTGTGGCGCATGGAGGGCCTCATCTTGAGACTGGACAGGCTGGGCAGGCTGGGCTCAGAGACTGACAGCACAAGTCACACTCAATACCAACCCACACGACCTATAGACACTCGCTCACTCCTATATATGTAACTGCCATTAAATCCTTATTGATATCTTCTATATTAAATCAACGGATTGTCGTTACAACTGTGATAGTTACACGCATTCTAATGACTATATAACAAGCGCAGGGGGTGGACGGGCGGTTGCCGTTGGCGACTTACATGTTTTCCTCAGGGGGTGCAGTCGGTCCATCACATTGGTCGCCCTCAGGGGCGGGGAGAGGCCGCTGGTTGGGGGTGAGTGCTGCTCCAGGGAGCGGTGCTGGGTCGCCCTGTGTGGGGAAGGGGGGGGGGGCAGAGAGAGAAGGGCGTGTGTGAGACATATATTGCAGAGGAGGAGATGAGTACAGCCAACATCATACCCTACTCTACTGTACTCAGGCAACAGAAATGATGTAACGGACGTTTCTTTAGTGGCGGAATTGTGTTTGTGCACTATAGGAGGCTTTATTCTAAGGAAAGACCCCAGAGACAGTCGTAACATTACCCTCAGGCAAGACCCGCGAGAGTCGTAATTTTACCATAATGAGAGACCCCAGGGAGGAGTCGTAATTCACCCTAAGGAAAGATTTCAGAGGTAGTCATAACTTCACTACGAGGACAGATGCCCGAGACCCGTAACTTTACCATAAGGAGAGGCCACAGGGATAGTCGTAACTTTACTCCAGAGAGTCGTAACTCTGGGGAGCGCTACAACCCCAGGTAGGACAGTCATCGATTAACGCTCGCTTTTGAATATAAATTGGCCGCCACATGAACTGACCACTGTCTGAAGTCGGGCGGGGAGTTCTTGCCCATTTCCCGGGTGCCTTTGTTGAGGAGACATTCGCGCAGCTTCAGTTTCACCTCAGACGAAGCAATGGCACCTGAAAAACATCGGACATGGTCTTTTGTCTAATGTGAAATAAAAAATTAAAATTAAAAAAAACATGGCCATGAATTTAACTGTCCCATGGAACTATGCACAGCATGATTTTTTTTTTTTTTTTTTGTATTTATTTGAACATCATTTATTTAAAGCGGTTTCCTTGAAAGAGCTTGCCAACTAGCCGGGTCATCTCAACAAACATACCAACAATAGAATAGCATAACATACCTCTATTTTGACCATTAATAATATCTCTTCCCTGCGATTCATTTAATTGTTACCAAGTTCGTCGTTCTTGTCCTTATTGACAGTAGACATGTTTGCCAAAGACATGAGAGGTTTAAAATATATACAGGCAGATATATTGCACTACGCTAAAGATGGATACGTTAACGGCTGTCATTTGTTGCTGGGTTTAATCATGTCACCCTCAGGGCTAAACTGGGATTCGAACTAGGACCTATTGATCTGCAGTCTAATGCACAAACTTCTACACCATGGAGATCCCCCCCCCCCCCCCCAACAACCGTCATCAGGGGTGACTGACTGTCCTCTGGCATTCGAACCTAGGACCTATTGATCAGCAGTCTAATGCACAAACCTCTACACCATGGATACCACCCCCCCCCCCACCGTCATGAAGGATTACTGACTCTGTTAGTCCTTGGCTTTGCCCCCCCCCCCCGTCATGAAGGGTAACTGACTCTGTTCGTCCTTGGCTTTGCCCCTCCCCTCCCCCGTCATGAAGGGTAACTGACTCTGTTCGTCCTTGGCTTTGCCCCACCCTCCCGTCATGAAGGGTAACTGACTCTGTTCGTCTATGGCTTTGCCCCCCCCCCCCCCGTCATGAAGGGTAACTGACTCTGTTCGTCCTTGGCTTTGCCCCTCCCCCCCCCCCCGTCATGAAGGGTAACTGACTCTGTTAGTCCTTGGCTTTGCCCCACCCTCCCGTCATGAAGGGTAACTGACTCTGTTCGTCCTTGGCTTTGCCCCCACCCACCGTCATGAAGGGTAACTGACTCTGTTAGTCCTTGGCTTTGCACCCCCCCCCCCCCGTCATGAAGGGTAACTGACTCTGTTCGTCCTTGGCTTTGCCCCTCCCCTCCCCCGTCATGAAGGGTAACTGACTCTGTTCGTCCTTGGCTTTGGCCCCCCCCCCCCGTCATGAAGGGTAGCTGACTCTGTTCGTCCTTGGCTTTGCCCCCCCCCCCCACCCGTCATGAAGGGTAACTGACTCTGTTAGTCCTTGGCTTTGCCCCCCCCCCCCGTCATGAAGGGTAACTGACTCTGTTAGTCCTTGGCTTTGCCCCCCCCACCGTCATGAAGGGTAACTGACTCTGTTCGTCCTTGGCTTTGCCCCCCCCCCCCCACCGTCATGAAGGAAGACTGACTCTGTTAGTCCTTGGCTTTGCCCCCCCCCCCGTCATGAAGGGTAACTGACTCTGTTCGTCCTTGGCTTTGCCCCCCCCCCGTCATGAAGGGTAACTGACTCTGTTAGTCCTTGGCTTTGGCCCTCCCCCACCCCGTCATGAAGGGTAACTGACTCTGTTAGTCCTTGGCTTTGCCCCCCACCCCCCGTCATGAAGGGTAACTGACTCTGTTCGTCCTTGGCTTTGCCCCCCCCCCCCCGTCATGAAGGGTAACTGACTCTGTTCGTCCTTGGCTTTAACCCCCCCCACCCCCGTCATGAAGGGTAACTGACTCTGTTCGTCCTTGGCTTTGTTCTTGATCAGGTTGATTTTCTCCTTCTCCATCATGTCTTTCTGCAGCCGTTCCTCCTCCATGATCCGCTGATGCTGCATGATCTCCTGCTGCTGTCGCTGGGCCATCATGATCTAGAGGCAGAACAGACACAGCGTTAACATTGAATCGGTTTATTCCTCTCCTGGATAAGTTACAGTTGTTCAACAAGCTCAAAACACGCCACCTAATACGAGCGAATATGCCTTTGGGACTTACGTCTTGAAAATGTCTTGCAAAATGTACCGAATGAACCTATTTTGTGTAACCCTCCCAGTCCATAGCCTTCTCAGTCCATAGCCTTCCCAGTCCCTAGCCCTCCCTGTCCACATCCCTCCCAGTCCATAGCCCTCCCACTCCACAGCCCTCCCAGTCCATAGCCCTGCCAGTCCATAGCCCTGCCAGTCCATAGCCCTGCCAGTCCATAGCCCTGCTAGTCCATAGCCCTGCCAGTCCATAGCCCTCCCAGTCCACAGCCCTGCCAGTCCATAGCCCTGCCAGTCCATAGCCCTTCCAGTCCATAGCCCTCCAAGTCCATAGCCCTCCCAGTCCATAGCCCTCCCAGTCCATAGCCCTCCCAGTCCATAGCCCTCCCAGTCCATAGCCCTCCCAGTCCATAATCCTCTCAGTCCATAGCCCTATCAGTCCATAGCCCTCCCAGTCCATAGCCTTCCCAGTCCATAGCCCTGCCAGTCCATAGCCCTCCCAGTCCACAGCCCTCCCAGTCCACAGCCCTCCCAGTCCACGGCCCTGTCAGTCCATAGCCCTCCCAGTCCACAGCCCTGCCAGTCCATAGCCAGTCCATAGCCCTGCCAGTCCATAGCCCTCCCAGTCCACAGCCCTCCCAGTCCATAGCATTCCCAGTCCACAGCCCTCCCAGTCCATAGCCCTGCCAGTCCATAGCCCTCCCAGTCCACAGCCCTCCCAGTCCATAGCATTCCCAGTCCACAGCCCTCCCAGTCCACAGCCCTCCCAGTCCACAGCCCTCCCAGTCCATAGCCCTCCCAGTCCATAGCCCTCCCAGTCCACAGCCCTCCCAGTCCACAGCCCTCCCAGTCGACAGCCCTCCCAGTCGACAGCTCTCCCAGTCCATAGCCCTCCCAGTCCACAGCTCTCCCAGCCCTCCCAGTTCATAGCCCTCCCAGTCCATAGCCCTCTCAGTCCATAGCCTTCCCAATCCACATCCCTCCCAGTCCATAGCCCTCTAAGTCCATGGCCCTCCCAGTCGACAGCTCTCCCAGTCCATAGTCCTCCCAGTCCACAGCCCTCTCAGCCCTCCCAGTCCATAGCCCTCCCAGTCCATAGCCCTCCCAGTCCATAGCCCTCCCAGTCCACAGCCCTCCCAGTCCACAGCCCTCCCAGTTCACAGCCCTCCCAGTCCATAGCCCTCCCAGTCCATAGCCCTCCCATTCCATAGCCCTCCCAGTCCACAGCCCTGCCTGTCCACAGCCCTCCCAGTCCATAGCACTCCCAGTCCATAGCACTCCCAGTCCATAGCCCTCTCAGTCCATAGCCCTCCCAGTCCATAGCCCTCTCAGTCCACAGCCCTCCTCTTTTCTGTGAGGGTCTCATATGGATTCCATATACAGTGATTTTCCCGTCGCTTTACCCCATAAATTAGCGATCTGTTTACCTTTACAGCGGCCACACACCGTGGGCAGCCAGCACATACCGCTATATATTACCTCATTGATAAGACCTTCCACGCCAAGGAATAAGCCTCCCATAAAACCTAAAACACCACGGTGCTGCACTGCACCACCTCTCCACCCATCACCCTTCCACCCCTCCACCACCCACCACCCAATCCGTGGCCGCCTTAATTAGTGCAGCGCCCTGAGCTGCCCAGGTGCCGTGCCCCCCCACCCCCACCACCAACCGGCCCCCTCTGGCTATCTGGCCTGCTGCAAACAACGTCAGCTTCAAGACGACGAGGCCCCCACACGGAACAATACGGCCGACGTCTATAAATAGCCGTCCCTGCGGGCTGCGCGTTGTGTGACGTCATCGAGCCGTAGGAACGTGGTGGGCTATGGGGATACGGTGGCTGACTGATGGGGGGTGGGGGGGCTGCATGGAGAGGGATGGGGCGGGGGGGTGAGGGCGAGCTGGCAGGAGAGAGAGAGCGGCACGGGGGAGCCAGCGGCCAGAACGGAGAAGGTGGAAACAAGAAGGTAAAACGGCGGTCGAGGAGAAGGCACGGCGGCACGGGAAGCTGACGTGGGTGCCAGCGTGGGCTCGCCCAACACAGTAACAGAGCCAGGGCCTATAGAGTCCAAGCCACAGGACCGCGGCACCATCGGGTCACACGGGTCCATAATGTGGATGGGAGCAGTAAACAGGTCTCACAGTCAGTGGATGTAGGCAGTAAATAGGTCTCACAGTCAGTGGATGTTGGCAGTAAACAGGTCTCACAGTCAGTGGATGTAGGCAGTAAACAGGTCTCACAGTCAGTGGATGTAGGCAGTATGTCACTGTCAGCAGTAAACACGTCCCAGTCAGCAATTAACACGCCTCAGTTACCAGCAAACACGTCTGTCACCAGTAAACACGCTTCAGTCACTAGTAAACACGCTTCAGTCACCAGTAAACACACCTTGGTCACCAATACAGACACCTCATTCACCAGTAAACATGCCCCAGTGAGCAGTAAACACGCCTCGGTCAGCAGAAAACACGCCTCCGCCAGCAGTAAACACGTCTCAGTCAGTAATAAACACGCCTCAGTCAGCAGTAAACACGCCTCCGTCAGCAGTAAACACGCCTCCGTCAGCAGTAAACACGCCTCCGTCACTATTAAACACGCCCCAGTCAGTAAGAAACAAGCCTCCGTCAGTAGTAAACACGCCTCAATCAGCAGTAAATACGCCTCAGTCAGTAGTACACACGCCTCAGTCAGCAGTTAACACGCTCCCAGTCAGCAGTACACACGCCTCAGTCAGCAGTTAACACGCTCCCAGTCAGTATTAAACACGCCCCAAACAGCAGTAAACACGCCTCAGTCAGTAGTACACACGTTTCAGTCAGCAGTTAACACGCCACTCGTCAGCAGTAAACACGCCTCAGTCAGCAGTAAACACGCCCCAGTCAGCAGTAAACACGCCTCAGTCAGCAGTTAACACGCCACTCGTCAGCAGTAAACACGCCTCCGTCAGCAGTAAACACGCCTCCGTCACTATTAAACACGCCCCAGTCAGTAAGAAACAAGCCTCCGTCAGTAGTAAACACGCCTCAATCAGCAGTAAATACGCCTCAGTCAGTAGTACACACGCCTCAGTCAGCAGTTAACACGCTCCCAGTCAGCAGTACACGCCTCAGTCAGCAGTTAACACGCTCCCAGTCAGCATTAAACACGCCCCAAACAGCAGTAAACACGCCTCAGTCAGTAGTACACACGTTTCAGTCAGCAGTTAACACGCCACTCGTCAGCAGTAAACACGCCTCAGTCAGCAGTAAACACGCCCCAGTCAGCAGTAAACACGCCTCAGTCAGCAGTTAACACGCCACTCGTCAGCAGTAAACACGCCTCCGTCAGCAGTAAACACGCCTCAGTCAGTAGTAAACACGTCTCAGTCAGTAGTAAACACGCCTCGGTCAGCAGTAAACACGCCTCAGTCAGCAGTAAACACGCCCCAGTCAGCAGTAAACACGCCTCAGTCCGCAGTAAACACGCCCCCAGTCAGCAGTAAACATGCCTCAGTCAGCAGTAAACACACCTCAGTCTGCAGTAAACACGCTTCAGCTGTAGACATATATCAGTCAGCAGTAAACACGCCTTAGTCAGCAGTAAGCAGGCCTCAGTCACCAGTAAACAGGCCTCAGTCAGCAGTAAACGTCTCAGTCAGCAGCAAACACGTCTCAGTCACTAGTAAACACGCCTCAGTAATAAACACGTCTCAATTAGCAGTAAACACGTCTCAGTCCGTTGTAAACGCGTCTCAGTAGTAAACAAGCCTCAGTAGTAAACAAGCCTCAGTCAGTAGTAAATAGCCTTAGTCAGTAGTAAATACGCCTCAGTCAGTAGTACACACGCCTCAGTCAGCAGTTAACACGCTCCCAGTCAGCATTAAACACGCCTCAAACAGCAGTAAACACGCCTCAGTCAGTAGTACACACGTTTCAGTCAGCAGTTAACACGCCACTCGTCAGCAGTAAACACGCCTCAGTCAGCAGTAAACACGCCTCAGTCAGTAGTAAACACGTCTTAGTCAGTAGTAAACACGCCTCAGTCAGTAGTAAACACGCCTCAGTCAGCAGTAAACACGCCTCAGTCAGCAGTAAACACGCCTCAGTCTGCAGTAAACACGCTTCAGCTGTAAACACGCCTTAGTCAGCAGTAAGCAGGCCTCAGTCAGCAGTAAACAGGCCTCAGTCAGCAGTAAACACGTCTCAGTCAGCAGCAAACACGTCTCAGTCAGTAGTAAACACGCCTCAGTAATAAACACGCCTCAATTAGCAGTAAACACGTCTCAGTCCGTTGTAAAAGCGTCTCAGTAGTAAACAAGCCTCAGTCAGTAGTAAATAGCCTCAGTCAGTAGTACACACGCCTCAAGCAGCAGTAAATACACCTCAGTCAGTAGTAAACACGTCTCAGTCAGTAGTAAACACGCCTCAATCAGCAGTAAACACGTCTCAGTCAGTTGTAAACACGTCTCAGTAGTAAACACGCGTCAGTCAGTAGTAAATACGCCTCAGTCAGTAGTAAATACGCCTCATTCAGTAGTAAACACGCCTCAAACAGCAGTAAACACGCCTCAGTCAGTAGTAAACACGCCTTAATCCGCGGTAAACACGCCTCAGTCAGTAGTAAATACGCCTCAGTTAGCAGTAAATATGTCCCCAGTCCGCAGTAAAAACGCCTCAAACAGCAATAAACACGCCTCAGTCAGTAGAAAACACGCCTCAGTCAGCAGTTAACACGGCCCCAGTCAGCAGTAAACACGCCTCAGTCAGCAGTAAACACGCCTCAGTGAGCAGTAGACACGCCTCAGTCAGTAGTAAACACGCCTCATGCAGCAGTTAACACGCCTCAGTCAGCAGTTAACACGCCCCCAGTAAGCAGTAAACACGCCCCAGTCAGCAGTCAACACGCCTCAGTCACTAGTAAACACGTCTCAGTCAGTAGTAAACACGCCTCAGTCAGCAGTTAACACCCCTGAGTCAGCAGTTAACACGCCCCCAGTAAGCAGTAAACACCCCCAGTCAGCAGTCAACACGCCTCAGTCAGTAGTAAACACGTCTCAGTCAGTAGTAAACACGCCTCAGCCAGCAGTTAACACGTCTGAGTCAGCAGTTAACACGCCCCAGTCAGCAGCCAACGTGCCACAGTCAGTAGTAAATACGCCTCAGTTAGCAGTAAATATGCCTCAGTCAGTAGTAAACACGCCTCAATCAGCAGTAAACACGCCTCAGTCAGTAGTACACACGCCTCAGTCAGCAGTTAACACGCTCCCAGTCAGCATTAAACACGCCTCAAACAGCAGTAAACAGGCCTAAGTCAGTAGTACACACGCTTCAGTCAGCAGCTAACACGCCACCCTTCAGCAGTAAACACGTCTCAGTCAGCAGTAAACACGTCTCAGTCAGTAGTAAACACGCCCCCAGTCAGCAGTAAACATGCCTCAGTCAGCAGTAAACACCTCAGTCTGCAGTAAACACGCTTCAGCTGTAAACACACCTCAGTCAGCAGTAAACACGCCTTAGTCAGCAGTAAGCAGGCCTCAGTCAGCAGTAGACATGCCCCAGTCAGCAGTAAACATACCTCAGTCCGCAGAAAAACACGACCCCAGTCAGCAGTGAACAGGCCTCAGCAGAAAACACACGCCAGTCAACAGCAAACACGCTTCAGTCATCAGCAAACCCACCTCAATCAGCAGTAAACATGCCCCAGTCAGCAGTAAACACACCTCAGTCTGCAGTAAACCCGTTTCAGTTGTAAACACACCTCAGTCAGCAGTAAACAAAGCAAACACGGTCTCACACTCAGCCTTACTCGCACTTAACAACGCCAGTCAGCGCGCCGTGTTCAGCAAGCAATAATCCAACTAAACAATAACACCACGATTCTCAGACTATGGGATCCACAAAGGGGGAGTACAGGTGTACAGGTCGGGGGTTCGAACCCTCACCTTCATGTAGCCCTGCATCTGTGAGTGCTGCTCATGTTCCAGCATCCGGCGCTGCTCCTCGAACTGTCGGTTGAGCATCTCGGTCTGTATGCGGTAGTGTTCCTTCATGTTGAGGAGCTGAACCTGCAGCTCGGTGTCGAGGACCTCCTCCGGGCCCGGGGCCGGGACCCCCTCGGGCACCGGCGGCTGCGGCTGGCACAGCATGCTGGCCTGGGTCATCGGGGGCTCTGCGGGGTCAGAACGCAGCCAGGGTCAAATACAGATCAGGGTCCGTAAGGTCAGAAAGAAATAGGTAAGGGTCCGTGAGGTCAGAGGGAAACGTATCATTGTCCGTGAGGTCAGAGAGAAACAGGACAGGATCCTTAGGGTCAGGATCCTTAGGATCAGTGTTCAAGGGGTCACAGACACAGGATCTTGCCACCTGTTACGTTCCGAAAATGCCGTCGTTATTTACACCACTGGGCCCGTAAGTATAACAGGGCGATTTCGGGGCTAAAAAAAGGCCCCAGCCAGGGTCATTTTCCTGCTCTGGCTGTAAGTATAAAGCCGCAGGGCGATAAAAACGGCCCCAAACCGGTAAATTGCTCCGGATTTCGCCCCGATTTCGCCCCAATTACGCCCTGCTCCGCTTTTTCGCCCCAAATGGTCAGTTTGGATAAATGGCCCCAAAAAACGCCCTAATTCCGCCATGTTTTGGCCCTGAAACAAGACCTGCTTTTTAAAGTGCCCTGAATGAGGGCCAAATCGGGGCAATTTACGGGTTTGGGGCCGTTTTTTTCGCCCTGGCTGGTTTATTATACCAAAGACCTTACTATCATAGTAATAGTATAAACAAAGACCTTACTATGATCATAGTAAGGTCTTTGTTTATACTTACGGGCCCTGGTTGCTATGACGTAACCAAGTGACGTGACGTCTTTTGTTCCGAAAATGCCGTCGTTATTTACACCACTGGTTGCTATGACGTAACCAAGTGACGTGACGTCATTTTTTCGAAGCGCGTTATGATAAATAAACAGATAAATAAGAAAAGGAGAGTAACTAGATTTTCACTGAACCGATTAAAATATCTTTCAAATGCGAGTCACGTTCTCAAACATGCATAGAAAGTATATGCTTCATTAAAAAACATAATCACTACTTTTATTTGGTTCAGGATTGTTAAATTCTCGTAGTTTATCATCCAAAACGACTTTCAAACGAAGTCGTGAGGTACCGAGTCGGAAGTGAATTTGAATCAGTCAGCAGAAACGGGGAAAACCCGTCTTTGTTTATTCGATCGGAAAATTGTCAACAAACAACAGAAGAGAACACGTTATTTTTATTTTAAGCAGCCTCATTAGGTATACTAAATTGCTACAGAGATTTGTTAAAGCACGAGTGACCCCCAAAATATATTTCCACACCAGTCCATGCTAAAAACGAAAGGTGTTTTTTTGCAACCAAAACATTGCCGCGCTATTCTGCGGAGAGTTTTACGCTCTTCCGACTCGGTACCTCACGACCACCGCTTGAAAGTCACTTTTTGACACTAAACATAGTCAAATTGTGATATCTTTTATTATTTAAACATATAAATGAATGCAAAATGGCATCCAAATGCCATCTGCATACTTTTATTCACATAAAATGCAAACGACAGTCCGATCCAGCGGATTATTGAATGGGAGTTACTGTCCTTTTCTTATTTCTTTATAATAACGCGCTAAAAAAATGACGTCATCTTGGTTACGTCATAACAACCAGTGGCGTAAAAATAACGACGTTGTTTTCGGAACGTAACAGGTGGCAAGATCCTGTGGTCACAGAGGAATAAATTAGTGTCCATAATATCAGAGAAAAACATATCACTGTTCATGAGGTCACAGAGAAACAGATCAGTGTTCGTGAGGCCAGAGAGAAACAGATCATTGTCCATAATATCAGAGAGAAACAGATCAGTGTCCTTGAGGTCAGAGAGAAACAGATCAGTGTCCGTGAGGTAAGGGAAACAGATCAGTGTCCGTAAGGTCAGAGATAAACTGATCAGTGTCCGTGAGGTCAGAAAAAAACAGATCAGTGTTCATGAGGTCAGAGAAACAGATCAGTGTCCGTGAGGTCACAGAGAAACAGATCATTGTTCGTGAGGTCAGAGAGAAACAGATCAGTGTCCATAATACCAGAGAGAAACAGATCAGTGTCCTTGGGGTCAGAGAGAAACAGATCAGTGTCCGTGAGGTCAGAGAAACAGATCAGTGTCCGTGAGGTCAGAGAAACAGATCAGTGTCCGTGAGGTCAGAGGGAAACAGATCAGTGTCCGTGAGGTCAGAGAAAAACAGATCAGTGTTCATGAGGTCAGAGAGAAACAGATCAGTGTCCGTGAGGTCACAGAGAAACAGATCATTGTTCGTGAGGTCAGAGAAACAGATCAGTGTTCATGAGGTCAAAGAGAAACAGATCAGTGTCCGTGAGGTCACAGAGAAACAGATCAGTGTTCGTGAGGTCACAGAGAAACAGATCAGTGTCCATAATATCAGAGAGAAACAGATCAGGGTCCATGAGGTCAGAGAGAAACAGATCAGTGTCCGTGAGGTCAGAGAAACAGATTAGTGTCCGTGAGGTCAGAGAAACAGATCAGTGTCCGTGAGGTCGGAGGGAAACAGATCAGTGTCCGTGAGGTCAGAGAAAAACAGATCAGTGTTCATGAGGTCAGAGAGAAACAAATCAGTGTCCGTGAGGTCACAGAGAAACAGATCATTGTTCGTGAGGTCAGAGGGAAACAGATCAGTGTCCGTGAGGTCAGAGAGAAACAGATCAGTGTCCATAATATCAGAGAGAAACAGATCAGTGTCCGTGAGGTCAGAGAGAAACAGATCAGTGTCCGTGAGGTCAGAGGGAAACAGATCAGTGTCCGTGAGGTCAGAGAGAAACTGATCAGTGTCCGTGAGGTCAGAGAGAAACAGAAGTGTCCGTGAGGTCACAGAGAAACTGATCAGTGTTCGTGAGGTCAGACAGACACAGGTCAGTGTCCGTGAGGTCAGAGAGAAACAGATCAGTGTTCATGAAGTCACAGAGGAATAAATCAGTGCCCATAATATCAGATCAGATCAGATCAGTGTCGGTGAGGTCAGAGAGAAAGAAATCCGTGTCCGTGAGGTCAGAGAGAAACATATCAGTGTTCATGAGGTCAGAGAGAAACAAATCAGTGTCCGTGAGGTCACAGAGAAACAGATCATTGTTCGTGAGGTCAGAGGGAAACAGATCAGTGTCCGTGAGGTCAGAGAGAAACAGATCAGTGTCCATAATATCAGAGAGAAACAGATCAGTGTCCGTGAGGTCAGAGAGAAACAGATCAGTGTCCGTGAGGTCAGAGGGAAACAGATCAGTGTCCGTGAGGTCAGAGAGAAACTGATCAGTGTCCGTGAGGTCAGAGAGAAACAGAAGTGTCCGTGAGGTCACAGAGAAACTGATCAGTGTTCGTGAGGTCAGACAGACACAGGTCAGTGTCCGTGAGGTCAGAGAGAAACAGATCAGTGTTCATGAAGTCACAGAGGAATAAATCAGTGCCCATAATATCAGATCAGATCAGATCAGTGTCGGTGAGGTCAGAGAGAAAGAAATCCGTGTCCGTGAGGTCAGAGAGAAACAGATCAGTGTCCGTGAGGTCAGAGAGAAACAGATCAGGGTCCATGATGTCAGAGAAACAGATCAGTGTCCGTGAGGTCAGAGAGAAACAGATCAGTGTCCGTGAGGTCAGAGAAACAGATCAGTGTCCGTGAGGTCAGAGAAACAGATCAGTGTCCGTGAGGTCAGAGAAACAGATTAGTGTCCGTGAGGTCAGGGAAACAGATCAGTGTCCGTGAGGTCGGAGGGAAACAGATCAGTGTCCGTGAGGTCAGAGAGAAACAGATCAGTGTCCATAATATCAGAGAGAAAGAGATCAGTGTCCGTGAGGTCAGAGAGAAACAGATCAGTGTCCGTGAGGTCAGAGGGAAACAGATCAGTGTCCGTGAGGTCAGAGAGAAACTGATCAGTGTCCGTGAGGTCAGAGAGAAACAGAAGTGTCCGTGAGGTCAGAGAGAAACTGATCAGTGTTCGTGAGGTCAGACAGACACAGGTCAGTGTCCGTGAGGTCAGAGAGAAACAGATCAGTGTTCATGAAGTCACAGAGGAATAAATCAGTGTCCATAATATCAGATCAGATCAGTGTCGGTGAGGTCAGAGAGAAAGAAATCCGTGTCCGTGAGGTCAGAGAGAAACATATCAGTGTCCGTGAGGTCAGAGAGAAACAGATCAGTGTCCGTGAGGTCAGAGAGAAACAGATCAGGGTCCATGATGTCAGAGAAACAGATCAGTGTCCGTGAGGCCAGAGAGAAACAGATCAGTGTCCGTGAGGTCAGAGAAACAGATCAGTGTCCGTGAGGTCAGAGGGAAACATATCAGTGTCCGTGAGGTCAGAGAGAAACTGATCAGTGTTCGTGAGGTCAGAGAGAAACAGATCAGCGTCCGTGAGGTCAGACAGAAACAGAAAACTATAGATGAGACCCATGAGTATATTAGGCGCTAAACTTTAACGGTCCTGAGAAACCGAGAGGCGAGTTGGGGCTTCATTTCTTACACTCCTTAGGCACCGCGAAGGTAGTTTGGTGCTCTATTTTTGCAGTGCCTAAGCACCGGCCAGGGAGTTGGGGCTCTATTCTCGACACTCCCTGGTGACTAGGACGGTCTTGACAGACATAAATCCTGCAGCTGGGAACGATATATCGTTATTTTAGGCCACTTTCGTGCACAGAAAAGCTAAATTGGGCCTGAGAAATGTCCCGGGTCCATGCAATGGATATTGTATGAGATATGCTCTCCCCTCCCCCGCGCCTATCATTCGTCTGTGTTACAACAACCCCAGGTGGCTCTGACGATAGCGGTGTTCAACAATAGTCAGCGTCTCCTGTGTTAAAGTGATGTTTATCTTCCATTTATGTTCATTGATGTATTAAATATTATCGCTTTGACCAATAAATGATTTTGAATCTTGAATCATACCCCCGGTAGGTTCCGAGGCGCGAACCCATGACCTGTTCATCTGCAGCTCAGCAACACCAACTGAGCTATGGATACCTTCTCCTACTATAGTTGAGACTGGGAAAGCCCAGATCGCTGTGCCGACTAAAGAACCAGTAACCGCTATGGGGCGGCTCTGTCAGTTCTGCGGTTAATACAAAGTGCTGTTCAGTGAGGCGGGCCCTGCAACATTACGCTAGGCCTTCTCGGCATCAGCGCTATCATGACAAGCAAAATGCCGAGGCATAATGGCCTTTACTGGCTCCGTCAAAAACCGCTGGTAAATGTTTGCTCATGACTCATACAACTGAGAGCCTTCCGACTGTACTTAGCATGGAGACACCCGCGGCCAGGAAGCAAAGACTGTAACGCAGTGAGTGGCGCAGCTCGACGGAAGGGAAATGCTTTTCTGACGACTGGTCACTAAAATAACCACTCTTGTGGCTTGGCTCACCTTTAGCGGCTCATTTAAAAAAGGAACACTAGTTTCTCGGGTAATAGTACTGGCAGCGTAGGTTTTAGGAATGGGCACTATATTAGACCTGTAAGACGCGCGTAGATTACATATAGCCATGTAACCCAGTTAGCTAAGTTGTGGAGACTGATAAACCCGTAACCCACACAGGGCATGGTAGTGGTGGTGACTGGGACAGCCCTGTTACCCACACAGGTCATGGTATTGGTGGTAACTGGGACAGCCCCGTAACCCACACAGGTCATGGTAGTGGTGGTGAATGGGACAGCCCTGTAACCCACACAGGTCACGGTAGTAGTGGTGACTGGGACAGCCCTGTAACCCACACAGGTCATGGTAGTGGTGGTGACTGGGACAGCCTTGTAACCCACACAGGTCATGGTAGTGGTGGTGACTGGGACAGCCCTGTAACCCACACAGGTCATGGTAGTGGTGGTGACTGGGACAGCCCCGCAACCCACACAGGGCATGGTAGTGGTGGTGACTGAAACAGCCCTGTAACCCACACAGGTCATGGTTGTGGTGGTGACTGGGACAGCCCTGTAACCCACACAGGTCATGGTAGTGGTGGTGACTGGGACAGCCCTGTAACCCACACAGGGCATGGTAGTGGTGGTGACTGGGACAGCCCTGTAAACTCACACAGGTCATGGTAGTAGTGGTGACTGGGACAGCCCTGTAACCCACACAGGTCATGGTAGTGGTGGTGAATGGGGGACAGCCCCGTAACCCACACAGGTCATGGTAGTAGTGGTGACTGGGACAGCCCTGTAACCCACACAGGTCATGGTAGTGGTGGTGACTGGGACAGCCTTGTAACCCACACAGGTCATGGTAGTGGTGGTGACTGGGACAACCCTTTAACCCACACAGGTCATGGTAGTGGTGGTGAATGGGGGGACAGCCCCGTAACCCACACAGGTCATGGTAGTAGTGGTGACTGGGACAGCCCTGTAACCCACACATGTCATGGTGGTGGTGGAGACTAGGACAGCCTTGTAACCCACACAGGTCATGGTAGTGGTGGTGACTGGGACAGCCCTGTAACCCACACAGGTCATGGTAGTGGTGGTGACTGAAACAGCCCTGTAACCCACACAGGTCATGGTAGTGGTGGTGAATGGGGGGACAGCCCTGTAACCCACACAGGTCATGGTAGTAGTGGTGACTGGGACAGCCCTGTAACCCAAACAGGTCATGGTAGTGGTGGTGACTGGGACAGCCCTGTAACCCACACAGGTCATGGTAGTGGTGGTGATTGGGACAGCCCTGTAACCCACACAGGTCATGTTGGTGGTGGTGACTGGGACAGCCATGTAACCCACACAGGTCATGGTAGTGGTGGTGATTGGGACAGCCCTGTAACCCACACAGGTCATGGTAGTAGTGGTGACTGGGACAGCCCCGTAACCCACACAGGTCATGGAAGTGGTGGTGATTGGGACAGCCCTGTAACCCACACAGGTCATGGTAGTAGTGGTGACTGGGACAGCCCCGTAACCCACACAGGTCACGGTAGTGGTGGTGACTGGGACAGCCCCGTAACCCACACATGTCATGGTAGTGGTGGTGACTGGAACAGTCCTGTAACCCACACAGGTCATGGTAGTGGTGGTGACTGGGACAGCCCTTTAACCCACACAGGTCATGGTAGTGGTGGTGAATGGGGGGACAGCCCTGTAACCCACACAGGTCATGGTAGTGGTGGTGACTGGGACAGCCCCGTAACCCACACAGGTCATGGTAGTGGTGGTGACTGGGACAGCCCTGTAACCCACACAGGTCATGGTAGTAGTGGTGACTGGGACAGCCTTGTAACCCACACAGGTCATGTTGGTGGTGGTGACTGGGACAGCCCCGTAACCCACACAGGTCATGGTAGTGGTGGTGACTGGGACAGTCTTGTAACCCACACAGGTCATGTTGGTGGTGGTGACTGGGACAGCCCCGTAACCCACACAGGTCATGGTAGTGGTGGTGACTGGGACAGCCTTGTAACCCACACAGGTCATGGTAGTGGTGGTGACTGGGACAGCCCCGTAACCCACACAGGTCATGGTAGTGGTGGTGACTGGGACAGCCTTGTAACCCACACAGGTCATGGTAGTGGTGGTGACTGGGACAGCCCCGTAACCCACACAGGTCATGGTAGTGGTGGTGACTGGGACAGCCTTGTAACCCACACAGGTCATGGTAGTGGTGGTGACTGGGACAGCCCCGTAACCCACACAGGTCATGGTAGTGGTGGTGACTGGGACAGCCCCGTAACCCACACAGGTCATGGTAGTGGTGGTGACTGGGACAGCCTTGTAACCCACACAGGTCATGTTGGTGGTGGTGACTGGGACAGCCCCGTAACCCACACAGGTCATGGTAGTGGTGGTGACTGGGACAGCCTTGTAACCCACACAGGTCATGGTAGTGGTGGTGACTGGGACAGCCCTGTTATCCACACAGGTCATGGTAGTAGTGGTGACTGGGACAGCCCTGTAACCCACACAGGTCATGGTAGTGGTGGTGACTGGGACAGCCCTGTTACCCACACAGGTCATGGTAGTAGTGGTGACTGGGACAGCCCTGTAACCCACACAGGTCATGGTAGTGGTGGTGACTGAAACAGCCCTGTAACCCACACAGGTCATGGTAGTGGTGGTGAATGGGGGGACAGCCCTGTAACCCACACAGGTCATGGTAGTGGTGGTGACTGGGACAGCCTTGTAACCCACACAGGTCATGGTAGTGGTGGTGACTGGGACAGCCCTGTTATCCACACAGGTCATGGTAGTAGTGGTGACTGGGACAGCCCTGTAAACCATACAGGTCATGGTAGTGGTGGTGACTGGGACAGCCCTGTTACCCACACAGGTCATGGTAGTAGTGGTGACTGGGACAGCCCTGTAACCCACACAGGTCATGGTAGTGGTGGTGACTGAAACAGCCCTGTAACCCACACAGGTCATGGTAGTGGTGGTGAATGGGGGGACAGCCCCGCAACCCACACAGGGCATGGTAGTGGTGGTGACTGGGACAGCCCTGTAGCCCACACAGGTCATGGTAGTGGTGGTGACTGGGACATCCTTGTAACCCACACAGGTCATGGTAGTGGTGGTGACTGAAACAGCCCTGTAACCCACACAGGTCATGGTAGTGGTGGTGACTGGGACAGCCCTGTAACCCACACAGGTCATGGTAGTGGTGGTGACTGGGACAGCCCTGTAACCCACACAGGTCATGGTAGTGGTGGTGACTGGGACAGCCTTGTAACCCACACAGGTCATGGTAGTGGTGGTGACTGGGACAGCCTTGTAACCCACACAGGTCATGGTAGTGGTGGTGACTGGGACAGCCCTGTAACCCACACAGGTCATGGTAGTGGTGGTGACTGGGACAGCCCTGTAACCCACACAGGTCATGGTAGTGGTGGTGACTGGGACAGCCCTGTAACCCACACAGGTCATGATAGTAGTGGTGACTGGGACAGCCCTGTAACCCACACAGGTCATGGTAGTGGTGGTGACTGGGACAGCCCTGTAACCCACACAGGTCATGGTAGTGGTGGTGATTGGGACAGCCCTGTAACCAACACAGGTCTTGGTAGTAGTGGTGATTGGGACAGCCTTGTAACCCACACAGGTCATGGTAGTAGTGGTGACTGGGACAGCCCTGTAGCCCACACAGGTCATGGTAGTGGTGGTGACTGGGACATCCTTGTAACCCACACAGGTCATGGTAGTGGTGGTGACTGGGACAGCCCTGTAACCCACACAGGTCATGGTAGTGGTGGTGACTGCGACAGCCCCGTAACCCACACAGGTCATGATAGTGGTGGTGACTGGGACAGCCATGTAACCCACACAGGTCATGGTAGTGGTGGTGACTGGGACAGCCCTGTAGCCCACACAGGTCATGGTAGTGGTGGTGACTGGGACATCCTTGTAACCCACACAGGTCATGGTAGTGGTGGTGACTGCGACAGCCCCGTAACCCACACAGGTCATGGTAGTGGTGGTGACTGGGACAGCCATGTAACCCACACAGGTCATGGTAGTGGTGGTGACTGGGACAGCCTTGTAACCCACACAGGTCATGTTGGTGGTGGTGACTGGGACAGCCCCGTAACCCACACAGGTCATGGTAGTGGTGGTGACTGGGACAGCCTTGTAACCCACACAGGTCATGGTAGAGGTGGTGACTGGGACAGCCCTGTTATCCACACAGGTCATGGTAGTAGTGGTGACTGGGACAGCCCTGTAACCCACACAGGTCATGGTAGTGGTGGTGACTGGGACAGCCCTGTTACCCACACAGGTCATGGTAGTAGTGGTGACTGGGACAGCCCTGTAACCCACACAGGTCATGGTAGTGGTGGTGACTGAAACAGCCCTGTTACCCACACAGGTCATGGTATTGGTGATAACTGGGACAGCCCCGTAACCCACACAGGTCATGGTAGTGGTGGTGACTGGGACAGCCCTGTTACCCACACAGGTCATGGTAGTAGTGGTGACTGGGACAGCTCTGTAACCCACACAGGTCATGGTAGTGGTGGTAACTGGGACAGCCCCGTAACCCACACAGGTCATGGTAGTGGTGGTGACTGGGACAGCCCCGCAACCCACACAGGGCATGGTAGTGGTGGTGACTGGGACAGGCCTGTAACCCACACAGGTCATGGTAGTGGTGGTGACTGGGACAGCCCTGTAACCCACACAGGTCATGGTAGTAGTGGTGACTGGGACAGCCCTGTAACCCACACAGGTCATGGTAGTAGTGGTGACTGGGACAGCCCTGTAACCCACACAGGGCATGGTAGTGGTGGTGACTGGGACAGCCCTGTAACCCACACAGGTCATGGTAGTAGTGGTGACTGGGACACCCCTGTAACCCACACAGGGCATGGTAGAGGTGGTGACTGGAACAGCCCTGTAACCCACACAGGTCATGGTAGTAGTGGTGACTGGGACAGCCTTGTAACCCACACAGGTCATGTTGATGGTGGTGACTAGGACAGCCCCGTAACCCACACAGGTCATGGTAGTGG
Organism: Arenicola marina; assembly: GCA_964019135.1. Taxonomy (NCBI): domain Eukaryota; kingdom Metazoa; phylum Annelida; class Polychaeta; family Arenicolidae; genus Arenicola; species Arenicola marina. The sequence continues at coordinate 19,083,373 of OZ025259.1, read as the reverse complement.
TGGTGACTGGGACAGCCCTGTAACCCACACAGGTCATGGTAGTAGTGGTGACTGGGACAGCCTTGTAACCCACACAGGTCATGTTGATGGTGGTGACTAGGACAGCCCCGTAACCCACACAGGTCATGGTAGTGGTGGTGACTGGGACAGCCTTGTAACCCACACAGGTCATGGTAGTGGTGGTGACTGGGACAGCCCTGTTATCCACACAGGTCATGGTAGTAGTGGTGACTGGGACAGCCCTGTAACCCACACAGGTCATGGTAGTGGTGGTGACTGGGACAGCCCTGTAACCCACACAGGTCATGGTAGTGGTGGTGACTGGGACAGCCTTGTAACCCACACAGGTCATGGTAGTGGTGGTGACTGGGACAGCCCTGTAACCCACACAGGTCATGGTAGTGGTGATGACTGGGACAGCCCCGTAACCCACACAGGTCATGGTAGTAGTGGTGACTGGGACAGCCCTGTAACCCACACAGGTCATGGTAGTGGTGGTGACTAGGAAAGCCCCGTAACCCACACAGGTCATGGTAGTGGTGGTGACTGGGACAGCCTTGTAACCCACACAGGTCATGGTAGTGGTGGTGACTGGGACAGCCTTGTAACCCACACAGGTCATGGTAGTGGTGGTGACTGGGACAGCCCTGTAACCCACACAGGTCATGGTAGTGGTGGTGACTGGGACAGCCCCGTAACCCACACAGGTCATGGTAGTGGTGGTGACTAGGAAAGCCCCGTAACCCACACAGGTCATGGTAGTGGTGGTGACTGGGACATCCCCGTAACCCACACAGGTCATGGTAGTGGTGGTGACTGGGACAGCCCTGTAACCCACACAGGTCATGGTAGTGGTGGTGACTGGGACAGCCCTGTAACCCACACAGGTCATGGTAGTAGCGTTGACTGGGACAGCCCTGTAACCCACACAAGGCATGGTAGTGGTGGTGACTGGGACAGCCCCGTAACCCACACAGGTCATGGTAGTGGTGGTGACTGGGACAGCCCCGTAACCCACACAGGTCATGGTAGTGGTGGTGACTGGGAAAGCCTTGTAACCCACACAGGTCATGGTAGTGGTGGTGACTAGGACAGCCCCGTAACCCACACAGGTCATGGTAGTAGTGGTGACTGGGACAGCCCTGTAACCCACACAGGTCATGGTAGTGGTGGTGACTGGGACAGCCTTGTAACCCACACAGGTCATGGTAGTGGTGGTGACTGGGACAGCCCTTTAACCCACACAGGTCATGGTAGTAGTGGTGAATGGGGGGACAGCCCCGTAACCCACACAGGTCATGGTAGTAGTGGTGACTGGGACAGCCCTGTAACCCACACAGGTCATGGTAGTGGTGGTGACTGGGACAGCCCTGTAACCCACACAGGTCATGGTAGTGGTGGTGACTGGGACAGCCTTGTAACCCACACAGGTCATGGTAGTGGTGGTGACTGGGACAGCCCTGTAACCCACACAGGTCATGGTAGTAGTGGTGACTGGGACAGCCATGTAACCCACACAGGTCATGGTAGTGGTGGTGATTGGGAAAGCCCTGTAACCCACACAGGTCATGGTAGTAGTGGTGACTGGGACAGCCTTGTAACCCACACAGGTCATGTTGGTGGTGGTGACTGGGACAGCCCCGTAACCCACACAGGTCATGGTAGTGGTGGTGACTGGGACAGCCTTGTAACCCACACAGGTCATGGTAGTGGTGGTGACTGGGACAGCCCTGTTATCCACACAGGTCATGGTAGTAGTGGTGACTGGGACAGCCCTGTAACCCACACAGGTCATGGTAGTGGTGGTGACTGGGACAGCCTTGTAACCCACACAGGTCATGGTAGTGGTGGTGACTGGGACAGCCCTGTAACCGACACAGGTCATGGTAGTAGTGGTGACTGGGACAGCCATGTAACCCACACAGGTCATGGTAGTAGTGGTGACTGGGACAGCCTTGTAACCCACACATGTCATGGTAGTGGTGGTGACTGGGACAGCCCTGTCACCCACACAGGTCATGGTAGTAGTGGTGACTGGGACAGCCCTTTAACCCACACAGGTCATGGTAGTGGTGGTGAATGGGGGGACAGCCCCGTAACCGACACAGGTCATGGTAGTAGTGGTGACTGGGACAGCCCTGTAACCCACACAGGTCATGGTAGTGGTGGTGACTGGGACAGCCCTGTAACCGACACAGGTCATGGTAGTAGTGGTGACTGGGACAGCCATGTAACCCACACAGGTCATGGTAGTAGTGGTGACTGGGACAGCCTTGTAACCCACACATGTCATGGTAGTGGTGGTGAATGGGACAGCCCTGTCACCCACACAGGTCATGGTAGTAGTGGTGACTGGGACAGCCATGTAACCCACACAGGTCATGGTAGTGGTGGTGACTGGGACAGCCCTGTAACCCACACAGGTCATGGTAGTGGTGGTGACTGGGACAGCCTTGTAACCCACACATGTCATGGTAGTGGTGGTGACTGGGACAGCCCTGTAACCCACACAGGTCATGGTAGTAGTGGTGACTGGGACAGCCATGTAACCCACACAGGTCATGGTAGTGGTGGTGATTGGGACAGCCCTGTAACCCACACAGGTCATGGTAGTAGTGGTGACTGGGACAGCCTTGTAACCCACACAGGTCATGGTAGTGGTGGTGACTGAAACAGCCCTGTAACCCACACAGGTCATGGTAGTGGTGGTGACTGGGACAGCCCTGTAACCCACACAGGTCATGGTAGTGGTGGTGACTGGGACAGCCCTATAACCCACACAGGTCATGGTAGTGGTGGTGACTGGGACAGCCCTGTAACCCACACAGGTCATGGTAGTGGTGGTGACTGGGACAGCCTTGTAACCCACACAGGCCATGGTAGTGGTGGTGACTGGGACAGCCCTGTAACCCACACAGGTGATGGTAGTGGTGGTGACTGGGACAGCCCCGTAACCCACACAGGTCATGGTAGTGGTGGTGACTGGGACAGCCCCGTAACCCACACAGGTCATGGTAGTGGTGGTGACTGGGACAGCCCTGTAACCCACACAGATCAGGGTAGTGGTGGTGACTGGGACAGCCCCGTAACCCACACAGGTCATGGTAGTAGCGTTGACTGGGACAGCCCTTTAACCCACACAGGTCATGGTAGTGGTGGTGACTTGGTGACTGGGACAGCCCCGTAACCCACACAGGTCATGGTAGTGGTGGTGACTGGGACAGCCCTGTAACCCACACAGGTCATGGTAGTGGTGGTGACTGGGACATCCCCGTAACCCACACAGGTCATGGTAGTGGCGGTGACTGGGACAGACCCGTAACCCACTCAGGTCGACCTAACGGCGACTACTCTAGCCACGGGAATGGAAACTGGCATCCATCCATGCGACAGATAAAAAAGGCAAGCTTGGACTTGGGACCCCCGCCTCTGACAGTCACAACAAAGCTCCCTCTCCCCACCCTACCACACACCTCCCCACTCACGCCATTCCCCTCCGTCTCCCGTTCCCATTCAGCCTCCGCAGACGGAAAGAATCAAGCGTTGCGCATAAGTCAATTCAGATAATTTATTTACAAAGCCTCCCTCTATCGGGTTTCTTCCAGCTGCAGGCATACTACCCGCAATCACAGTTATTCTCGCAAAAATGACAACGACAAAACAACTGTTTGACCTGCATGGGAGCGAGTGGATAGAAGTTTCCTTGCAAGACTGCTAAGTAGTTAACCGCTCACTAGAACTAGATCGAGGTTTTCTTATATCACAAGCAAGCAGCAGCAGGGGCGATATGGGGCGGGGTGGGGGGTGAGTAGCAAAAACTGTCCAAAGCCTCACGTTGCTAAGGTCCCCTGGTGCAAAACCCGGATTGTGTCCCGACGGCCGTGGTATGAACTCTCTCCCTACACACTCCCCTCCCCCTTCCTCCTCACCTCCCTCGGTCCCACTTCTCTCACCCCAGGTTTTAACAGGACCCAGACCGTAATCTTCTCATGGCGTGGCCCGGGCCCGTAGTAAAGCCATACACTCGGCCAGCCAACGGGAAAAATACATTTTTTTAAAAGTGAAATGGCACGAAAAGTTTGACGCGCTTGGTGCCACATTTTGTGCGATCGTCAAAGCTGATCTTTTGTACTCCCCGCTTGGTGCCTTGGGGTTGTCAAACAGAGCTTTCTACTCCCCGCTTGGTGCCTTGGGGTTGTCAAACAGAGCTTTCTACTCCCCGCTTGGTGCCTTCGGATTGTCAAAGCAGAGCTTTCTACTCCCCGCTTGGTGCCTTGGGGTTGTCAAAGCAGAGCTTTCTACTCCCCGCTTGGTGCCTTGGGATTGTCACAGCAGAGCTTTCTACTCCCCGCTTGGTCCGTTGGGATTGTAAAATCAGAGCTTTCTACTCCCCGCTTGGTGCCTTGGGATTGTCAAAGGAGAGCTTTCTACCTCCCGCTTGGAGCCTTGGGATTGTCAAAGCAGAGCGTTCTACTCCCCGCTTGGTGCATTGGGATTGTCAAAGCAGAGCTTTCTACTCCCCGCTTGGTGCCTTGGGATTGTCAAAGCAGAGCTTTCTACTCCCCGCTTGGTGCCTTGGGATTGTCAAAGCAGAGCTTTCTACTCCCAGCTTGGTCCGTTGGGATTGTAAAATCAGAGCTTTCTACTCCCCGCTTGGTGCCTTCGGATTGTCAAAGCAGAGCTTTCTACTCCCCGCTTGGTGCCTTGGGATTGTCAAAGGAGAGCTTTCTACTCCCCGCTTGGTGCCTTCGGATTGTCAAAGCAGAGCTTTCTACTCCCCGCTTGGTGCCTTGGGATTGTCAAAGCAGAGCTTTCTACTCCCCGCTTGGTGCCTTGAGATTGTCAAAGCAGAGCTTTCTACTCCCTGCTTGGTCTCTTGGGATTGTCGAAGCAGAGCTTTCTACTCCTCGCTTGGTCCCTTGGGATTGTCAAAGCAGAGCTTTCTACTCCCCGCTTGGTGCATTGGGATTGTCAAAGCAGAGCTTTCTACTCCCCGCTTGGTCCCTTGGGATTGTAAAAGCAGAGCTTTCTACTCCCCGCTTGGTGCCATGGGATTGTCAAAGCAGAACTTTCTACTCCCCGCTTGGTGCCTTGGGATTGTCAAAGGAGAGCTTTCTACTCCCCGCTTGGTCCCTTGGGATTGTCAAAGCAGAGCTTTCTACTCCTCGCTTGGTCCCTTGGGATTGTCAAAGCAGAGCTTTCTACTCCCCGCTTGGTGCATTGGGATTGTCAAAGCAGAGCTTTCTACTCCTCGCTTGGTCCCTTGGGATTGTCAAGCAGAGCTTTCTACTCCTCGCTTGGTCCCTTGGGATTGTCAAAGCAGAGCTTTCTACTCCCCGCTTGGTGCCTTGGGATTGTCAAAGGAGAGCTTTCTACTCCCCGCTTGGTGCCTTGGGATTGTCAAAGCAGAGCTTTCTACTCCCCGCTTGGTACCTTCGGATTGTCAAAGCAGAGCTTTCTACTCCCCGCAAAGAGCATTGGACAGAATAGGTTTTAAGGCTGTATCATTCCATCTAGGTACAGTGAGATGGTTCCTTTGTCACCCTTCATGCTAGGCTATTTAATGGTCCAATTTAAAAAAATAGGAATCATTGTTGTTACTACGCTACTTGCATATGGCTGTTTATTATCAATGTAAACATGTCTCACAGTCGCTGGATATGGCTGTTTTGGTACCAAGGTAAGCATGACGCACCTTCCTGGGATCTGTCACTCTGGTTGTTTGTGAATGACTCACCTGTGTGGGATATGTGACTATGGTGGCTGTTGATTTCCATGGTAGCATCTACATTACGTAGACCCACTTCAGCTAAAATCAAAAGGAAACACCATTAGGATTAACATAGGCTAATAATAAACTATGGCTACACATGTAAATGGCAAGATAATAAAATCAGAGTTAGTTCAATCTCCATCCCCATAGAGGGCGCATGTAGCGCCTCACCAAGGTTAAAAGTCACACAAACATCCCCCCCCCCCACCCCTAGCCCCAATTTTCCCAAACAGATATTTCGCACAACTTTTCCGAATATAACTTTATCTAGCAAATGTCAAAAAAAAAAAGATTCCTTGATTGATGACTGCAATGAAAGGTTTGCATGATTTTGCATGATGAATAATGAAACTTCGATCGCTATGTACAACCTCCAGAGCCAGTGCCCAACGCGACAACGTGGGCAATCCAGCACACAGACGAGACGGCAACAAATTCGGGGGTCCAAAACACTGGATACAAACATTCGTCTACCATCTGTGGTGTGCAAAAACCGTATCCAACAAGCTCAACTTTCTTTATTCCCGTTAAAACTCCCTCCCTTTTCCTTGCGCACTGATATCTTTTTCTAGGCATCAGTAATATTATGCAATGCGTACATAATTGGTACAGCATGAATAATTTATCTTTTTGTATGCAATTGGTTATTTCCATGAAAACATCAAATGCTTGTAAATAATGGTTTATTTCGCACGCTAGGCACACAGCCTCTGGTACATACACATAAACAAAATCAATGAAAGAGAAACGAAACAGTACAGTAAGCAAACAAGTAAACAAGTGAAAGCAAGTAAATCGTACAAAGATCTTAGTAAATTACCATACATTCTGATGACATTCTGATGTCATTGAAGTTTAAGCCAGTACTTTATCACCTTAATTAAGTGCATATTGGACATTCAATGGGATTACACCACATGTATTCGCCTATGGCCGCTGCTCTAGGCGAGCTTGATGGCAGTCCTAATACCCACTTACAATACTTAACTTGTACATTCTAGATACATTTCTGTACATTTAATCGCCATATTTCAGCACCATACATTAATATTGGAGTCATCATTTTCTCAAAGAGTTTAAATTGCAGTTTGGGTTCCCTGTCCCCACACTGTCCCCGCACCCCTTTGATAAAATTCCTGGTTTTTAAACGCCACCGCTGCAAGAGTTTGCTGCGCTAGACCACTCTTGACCTCATATTGCTATACACTGATTGTAAAACATGAACAAGTCTACCATGTACACCTTCAGATATAAGTTTATACCACAGGGCCACATGCGGTACCAAGTCAAAAGCCTTCTGAAAATCGACAAATATACAGTAAAATCGTCCTTTTTTTTTGCTTATATATATATATATATATATATACACGATAAAGAAGAGTCTTTATTGCCATTTCGATTTCTGATTCAGTGAAGTTATCGTTGAGAATCACCGGTTCATTATGCTTACAAGTGAGGCAGCTTGCCTATGATTTGATTTTGCCTGTTTGAAAGTTTAACCTGCACATTGAGCAAATGTTCGAGATATTTCTCCCATTCTGTTGCTGTGATCCCCCATTTTTAAAATTTATTGTTTTTGATGAGTTTCTTTACATGCTTTCCAATACTCATCGCTCGATTGTAGGCTATTTTTGAGTTCATCTTTTTTCTTTTTTTTTAAATCTCTCTTCTTGTCTCTTAAGCTCATATTGTACTTCTGTCTACACTCAACATAATCTTGCAGGAGACTGCCCGTCCTGTGTTTTCTGAAGCGGTTAAGAGCTATCAGCTTTGTTTTCTTTGCATGTTCACATATTTTATCAAAATATTTTGCTTTCGACACCCGTTTTACTGTTTCTACTATTACGTTTCTCGAATTACCTTGTACCCACCCATTCTTTATGAGATGGGCCAACGGAAAATAAAATAATTAAAAAAAAAAAAATTAAGTCCCTTCTGGGACAGCTGTCTTTTCATACTGAACGCACTGTGCTTGTAATACATGAGTAAAACCAATATATTTTTATAATGTCATTGCCGTGACATTTCTATGTCTATGTGGTGACATTTCCATAATGTCACCCGTGCAATATATCGTCTCCACGTGATATCTATATAGATGAAACAGAAGCCCACGACTGAGAAGGAGCAAATATGTGTTGCCACTGAACACTAAAAATAAACAGATTGATTTTATTCTAGGCATATCACTAATATATATATAGATATATTAAAAATATGCATAGAATATAGAATTGTTATTAACACATAATTGCTAATCTATTCCTGGCTTGTGTCTGACAAAGGTACATTGTGTTTGGCAAAAATCAAATGTTGACTAATTACTTGAATCATGCAGCCGACAGTCTACCACTATATCTAAGCCCTGACCATCCTCACGCCGACAGTGTCACGTTGTCAGTCTACCCATATTATATTGGTAGACCACCCTCCCATCACAGCCCCCACCTACCTACCCATCGCAGCCCCCACCCACCTACCTGCTCCCAACATATAGACCCCTAAGTCGCTCTGGACTATTTCTAGCTATCCAATGCAAACAAGAGAATGAGGGGATTAGAATGTGGCACCCCCAGCCAGCTTAATTGGCTATGTCTGGTTATTTGTCGGGTGGGACAGGAAGGGCCAGGGTGGTTTCGAGGGGGGTCGGATCTCTAAAGTAAGACTGCAGTGGCGAGTTTCCGTATATGATACAGGCGACATGGAAAGTATGACGATCAACTGGAGATCAAACAGCCCGAGTGAACATAGCAAAGTAATCATCAAAAGTAATCATGATCACGATTACATTAGCAATGTAATCGTGATCATGATTACGATCGATTACTTGAAAAATGTAATCGATTACAATCGATTACGATTACTGATTATGATTACCCCACACCTGCCCATATATAAGACCTGACCATCCTCAGGCCGACAGTGTCACATCGCCAGTCTACCTATATCAAATACCTGACCATCCTCAGGCCGACAGTGTCACATCGCCAGTCTACCTATATCTAAGACCTGACCATCCTCAGGCCGACAGTGTCACATCGCCAGTCTACCTATATCTAAGACATGACCATCCTCAGGCCGACAGTGTCACATCGCCAGTCTACCTATATCTAAGATCTGACCATTCTCAGGCTGACAGTTTAACATCTCCAGTCTACCTATATCTAAGACCTGACCATCCTCAGGCCGACAGTGTCACATCTCCAGTCTACCTATATCTAAGACCTGACCATCCTCACGCTGACAGTGTCACATCGCCAGTCTACCATTATCTAAGACATGACCATCCTCAGGCCGACAGTTTCACATCGCCAGTCTACCTATATCTAAGCCCTGACCATCCTCAGGCCGACAGTTTCACATCGCCAGTCTACCTATACCTAAGACCTGACCATCCTACGGCCGACAGTTTCACATCGCCAGTCTACCTATATCTAAGATCTGACCATTCTCAGGCTGACAGTTTAACATCTCCAGTCTACCTATATCTAAGACCTGACCATCCTCAGGCCGACAGTGTCACATCGCCAGTCTACCTATACCTAAGACATGACCATCCTACGGCCGACAGTGTCACATCGCCAGTCTACCTATATCTAAGACCTGACCATCCTCAGGCCGACAGTGTCACATCTCCAGTCTACCTATATCTAAGACCTGACCATCCTCACGCTGACAGTGTCACATCGCCAGTCTACCATTATCTAAGACATGACCATCCTCAGGCCGACAGTTTCACATCGCCAGTCTACCTATATCTAAGCCCTGACCATCCTCAGGCCGACAGTTTCACATCGCCAGTCTACCTATATCTAAGCCCTGACCATCCTCAGGCCGACAGTTTCACATCGCCAGTCTACCTATATCTAAGACCTGACCATCCTCAGGCCGACAGTGTCACATCGCCAGTCTACCTATATCTAAGACCTGACCATTCTCAGGCCGACAGTTTCACATCGCCAGTCTACCTATACCTAAGACCTGACCATCCTACGGCCGACAGTTTCACATCGCCAGTCTACCTATATCTAAGATCTGACCATTCTCAGGCTGACAGTTTAACATCTCCAGTCTACCTATATCTAAGACCTGACCATCCTCAGGCCGACAGTGTCACATCGCCAGTCTACCTATACCTAAGACATGACCATCCTACGGCCGACAGTGTCACATCGCCAGTCTACCTATATCTAAGACCTGACTATCCTCAGGCCGACAGTGTCACATCACCAGTCTACCTATACCTAAGACCTGACCATCCTCAGGCCGACAGTTTCACATCGCCAGTCTACCTATACCTAAGACCTGACCATCCTACGGCCGACAGTGTCACATCGCCAGTCTACCTATATCTAAGCCCTGACCATCCTCAGGCCGACAGTTACACATCGCCAGTCTACCTATATCTAAGACCTGACCATCCTCAGGCCGACAGTGTCACATCTCCAGTCTACCTATATCTAAGACCTGACCATCCTCAGGCCGACAGTGTCACATCGCCAGTCTACCTATATCTAAGACATGACCATCCTCAGGCCGACAGTTTCACATCGCCAGTCTACCTATACCTAAGACCTGACCATCCTCAGGCCGACAGTGTCACATCGCCAGTCTACCTATATCTAAGACATGACCATCCTCAGGCCGACAGTTTCACATCGCCAGTCTACCTATACCTAAGACCTGACCATCCTCAGGCCGACAGTGTCACATCTCCAGTCTACCTATACCTAAGCCCTGACCATCCTCAGGCCGACAGTGTCACATCTCCAGTCTACCTATACCTAAGACCTGACCATCCTCAGGCCGACAGTTTCACATCGCCAGTCTACCTATACCTAAGACATGACCATCCTACGGCCGACAGTTTCACATCGCCAGTCTACCTATATCTAAGCCCTGACCATCCTCAGGCCGACAGTTTCACATCGCCAGTCTACCTATATCTGAGCCCTGACCATCCTCAGGCCGACAGTTTCACATCGCCAGTCTACCTATACCTAAGACCTGACCATCCTCAGGCCGACAGTGTCACATCGCCAGTCTACCTATATCTAAGACCTGACCATCCTCAGGCCGACAGTTTCACATCGCCAGTCTACCTATATCTAAGACATGACCATCCTACGGCCGACAGTTTCACATCGCCAGTCTACCTATACCTAAGACCTGACCATCCTCAGGCCGACAGTGTCACATCGCCAGTCTACCTATATCTAAGACCTGACCATCCTACGGCCGACAGTTTCACATCGCCAGTCTACCTATATCTAAGACATGACCATCCTCAGGCCGACAGTTTCACATCGCCAGTCTACCTATACCTAAGACCTGACCATCCTCAGGCCGACAGTTTCACATCGCCAGTCTACCTATATCTAAGACCTGACCATCCTACGGCCGACAGTTTCACATCGCCAGTCTACCTATATCTAAGACATGACCATCCTCAGGCCGACAGTTTCACATCGCCAGTCTACCTATACCTAAGACCTGACCATCCTACGGCCGACAGTTTCACATCGCCAGTCTACCTATATCTAAGACATGACCATCCTCAGGCCGACAGTTTCACATCGCCAGTCTACCTATACCTAAGACCTGACCATCCTACGGCCGACAGTTTCACATCGCCAGTCTACCTATACCTAAGCCCTGACCATCCTCAGGCCGACAGTGTCACATCGCCAGTCTACCTATATCTAAGACCTGACCATCCTACGGCCGACAGTTTCACATCGCCAGTCTACCTATACCTAAGCCCTGACCATCCTCAGGCCGACAGTGTCACATCGCCAGTCTACCTATATCTAAGACATGACCATCCTCAGGCCGACAGTTTCACATCTCCAGTCTACCTATATCTAAGACCTGACCATCCTACGGCCGACAGTTTCACATCGCCAGTCTACCTATATCTAAGACCTGACCATCCTACGGCCGACAGTTTCACATCGCCAGTCTACCTATACCTAAGACCTGACCATCCTACGGCCGACAGTTTCACATCGCCAGTCTACCTATATCTAAGACCTGACCATCCTACGGCCGACAGTTTCACATCGCCAGTCTACCTATATCTAAGACATGACCATCCTACGGCCGACAGTTTCACATCGCCAGTCTACCTATATCTAAGCCCTGACCATCCTCAGGCCGACAGTTTCACATCGCCAGTCTACCTATACCTAAGACCTGACCATCCTACGGCCGACAGTTTCACATCGCCAGTCTACTTATATCTAAGACATGACCATCCTCAGGCCGACAGTTTCACATCGCCAGTCTACCTATACCTAAGACCTGACCATCCTACGGCCGACAGTTTCACATCGCCAGTCTACCTATACCTAAGACCTGACCATCCTACGGCCGACAGTTTCACATCGCCAGTCTACCTATATCTAAGCCCTGACCATCCTCAGGCCGACAGTTTCACATCGCCAGTCTACCTATACCTAAGACCTGACCATCCTCAGGCCGACAGTGTCACATCGCCAGTCTACCTATATCTAAGATCTGACCATTCTCAGGCTGACAGTTTAACATCTCCAGTCTACCTATATCTAAGACCTGACCATCCTCAGGCCGACAGTGTCACATCGCCAGTCTACCTATACCTAAGACCTGACCATCCTACGGCCGACAGTTACACATCGCCAGTCTACCTATATCTAAGACCTGACCATCCTCAGGCCGACAGTGTCACATCGCCAGTCTACCTATACCTAAGACCTGACCATCCTCAGGCCGACAGTGTCACATCGCCAGTCTACCTATACCTAAGACCTGACCATCCTACGGCCGACAGTTTCACATCGCCAGTCTACCTATATCTAAGCCCTGACCATCCTCAGGCCGAGAGTTTCACATCGCCAGTCTACCTATATCTAATACCTCACCATCCTCAGGCCGACAGTGTCACATCACCAGTCTACCTATACCTAAGACCTGACCATCCTACGGCCGACAGTTTCACATCGCCAGTCTACCTATATCTAAGCCCTGACCATCCTCAGGCCGACAGTTTCACATCGCCAGTCTACCTATACCTAAGACCTGACCATCCTACGGCCGACAGTTTCACATCGCCAGTCTACCTATATCTAAGCCCTGACCATCCTCAGGCCGACAGTTTCACATCGCCAGTCTACCTATACCTAAGACCTGGCCATCCTCAGGCCGACAGTTTCACATCGCCAGTCTACCTATATCTAAGACCTGACCATCCTCAGGCCGACAGTTTCACATCGCCAGTCTACCTGTATCTAAGACCTGACCATCCTCAGGCCGACAGTGTCACATCGCCAGTCTACCTATATCTAAGACCTGACCATCCTCAGGCCGACAGTTTTACATCGCCAGTCTACCTATATCTAAGACCTGACTATCCTCAGGCCGACAGTGTCACATCGCCAGTCTACCTATATCTAAGATCTGACCATTCTCAGGCTGACAGTTTAACATCTCCAGTCTACCTATATCTAAGACCTGACCATCCTCAGGCCGACAGTGTCACATCGCCAGTCTACCTATATCTAAGACCTGACCATCCTCAGGCCGACAGTTTCACATCGCCAGTCTACCTATACCTAAGACCTGACCATCCTCACGCTGACAGTGTCACATCGCCAGTCTACCATTATCTAAGACCTGACCATCCTCAGGCTGACAGTGTCACATCGCCAGTCAACCTATATCTAAGACCTGACCATCCTCAGGCTGACAGTTCACATCTCCAGTCTACATATACCTAAGACCTGACCATCCTCAGGCCGACAGTGTCACATCGCCATTCAACCTATATCTTAAGACCTGACCATCCTCAGGCCGACAGTTTCACATCTCCAGTCTACCTATACCTAATACCTGACCATCCTCAGGCCGACAGTGTCACATCACCAGTCTACCTATATCTAAGACATGACCATCCTCAGGCCGACAGTTTCACATCGCCAGTCTACCTATATCTAAGACCTGACCATCCTCAGGCCGACAGTTTCACATCGCCAGTCTACCTTTATCTAAGACCTGACCATCCTCAGGCCGACAGTGTCACATCTCCAGTCTACCTATACCTAATACCTGACCATCCTCAGGCCGACAGTGTCACATCGCCAGTCTACCTATATCTAAGACATGACCATCCTCAGGCCGACAGTTTCACATCGCCAGTCTACCTTTATCTAAGACCGGACCATTTTCAGGCCGACAGTTTCACATCGCCAGTCTACCTTTATCTAAGACCTGACCATCCTCAGGCCGACAGTTTCACATCGCCAGTCTACCTTTATCTAAGACCTGACCATCCTCAGGCCGACAGTGTCACATCTCCAGTCTACCTATACCTAATACCTCACCATCCTCAGGCCGACAGTGTCACATCGCCAGTCTACCTATATCTAAGACCTGGCCATCCTCAGGCCGACAGTTTCACATCGCCAGTCTACCTTTATCTAAGACCTGACCATCCTCAGGCCGACAGTTTCACATCGCCAGTCTACCTTTATCTAAGACCTGACCATCCTCAGGCCGACAGTGTCACATCTCCAGTCTACCTATACCTAATACCTCACCATCCTCAGGCCGACAGTGTCACATCGCCAGTCTACCTATATCTAAGACAAGACCATCCTCAGGCCGACAGTTTCACATCGCCAGTCTACCTATATCTAAGACCTGACCATCCTCAGGCCGACAGTTTCACATCGCCAGTCTACCTTTATCTAAGACCTGACCATCCTCAGGCCGACAGTGTCACATCGCCAGTCAACCTATGTCTAAGACCTGACCATCCTCAGGCCGACAGTTTCACATCTCCAGTCTACTTATACCTAATACCTGACCATCCTCAGGCCGAAAGTGTCACATCGCCAGTCAACCTATGTCTAAGACCTGACCATCCTCAGGCCGACAGTTTCACATCTCCAGTCTACTTATACCTAATACCTGACCATCCTCAGGCCGAAAGTGTCACATCGCCAGTCTACCTATATCTAAGACATGACCATCCTCAGGCCGACAGTTTCACATCGCTAGTCTACCTATATCTAAGACCTGACCATCCTCAGGCCGACAGTTTCGCATCGCCAGTCTACCTATATCTAAGACCTGACCATCCTCAGGCCGACAGTGTCATGTCGCCAGTCTACCTTTATCTAAGACCTGACCATCCTCAGACCGATATATCGATTCCTTATGTAAGGCACGCCGCCGCCCGACACCACCAACGTAAAACACGACTGGCGCCACTACCTGCAGTCTCTCCCCAGTGTGTGTGTGTATCAAGGCCAACACTGGCCGCCACTGGCGAGGCTCACGGTGTCCGTTCATTCAGGTGCCGGACAACCAAATCTCCATGCCGCGCTTACTACTACGCGTACACGGACATCCTGTTGCGTCCGTGCGTACGGTAACACCTTGTGTGGCCTGAGTACATATATAGATATGTATACGTATGTACATACATATACACACCCTCCACGCCAGCGCCTCACCCTCACCGCCCAGCCCCACAGATTGACTGAATACCAGGCCCGCCGCAACCACCAGGCCCGCCGCAACCACCAGGCCCGCCGCCGCCACCAGGCCCGCCACGAGGCCCGCCGCCACCAGGCCCGTCACCAGGCCCGCCGCCACCAGGCCCGAGACGAGGCCCGCCGCCACTAGGCCCGCCACCGCCACTAGGTCCGCCACCGCCACCAGGCCCGCAGCCACCAGGCCCGCCACCGCCAAAAGGCCCGCCGCCACCAGGCCCGCCACCGCCACCAGGCCCGCCGCCACCAGGCAGGCTCAGTAGCCGAGCGGCATCCGCAGCAAACAAACCGCATGACGTCATCCATTCATGCCATATAAAAAAGCAAATGATAACACACTATTCCGGGAACCAGGACCGCTAAAAAATCTCTGAGGCATGGTAGCCTATAAAACTCCCACTTCATGGCCCAGTGCATACCTCTATGGCGTTAGCCAAATGTTAGCCTAGTGGATAATCCTACGGCACTGGCCAAGTATGTAAACCACCAGTGTTAACCCAGTGTAATGGCGCTGTAACAGCGTCCGCGTAACCTGTGTGTAACTCCCCTGTAACTCACCCACCAGCACTAAACCCAGTGTCACCGCCAGCGGACAAAGTCCCGTGTGACATGGAATAAGTTGTGGCTTTTGGCCGCCTCTCTGCACACAAGGGCTATAAGTTGGGTCAAGGAATGTCTCGACTATAAATGATGAATTGATGAAACATGTGGCCTACATGTGAGTCTCTTTCAAACACCATGTGACCATCTTTTAGAATGAGAGTAGTAAAACCAATGTAAGCCAGGGCTGTCTAGTGTAGCAAGTCAGTTACCCATGGCTGTCTAGTGTAGCAAGTTAGCTACCCATGGCTGTCTAGTGTAGCGAGTTAGTTACCCAGGGCTGACTAGTGTAGCAAGTTAGTTACCCAAGGCTGTTTAGTGTAGCAAGTTAGTTGCCCAAGGCTGTCTAGTGTAGTGAGTTAGTTACCCATGGCTGTCTAGTGTAGCAAGTTAGTTACCCAAGGCTGTCTAGTGTAGCTAGTTAGTTACCCAATGCTGTCTAGTGTAGTGAGTTAGTTACCCATGGCTGTCTAGTGTAGCAGGTTAGCTCCCCAAGGCTGCCTAGTGTAGTAAGTGAGTTGGTTACCCATGGCTGTCTAGTGTAGCAAGTTAGCTGCCCAAGGCTGTCTAGTGTAGTAAGTGAGTTAGTTACCCTTGGCTGTCTAGTGTAGCAAGTTAGTTGCCCAAGGCTGTCTAGTGTAGTAAGTGAGTTAGTTACCCTTGGCTGTCTAGTGTAGCAAGTTAGTTGCCCAAGGCGGTCCACCTATTGATGGGACACTTTCTGCCAGTAGTGACATATACACGTGTGTAAGATAAGATAAGATAAGATAAAGTTTTATTCAACGTCGGTATGTAAAAGTCAACAATACTGCAGCGGATTCGCGTGACTGCCCGATGCCACGAATAGCGCACATTGGCCCCGCGAGGCCACGTCGGGAAAACAACATGCTCTATGGGACTGACTGTCAGGTCGGAAAATACCAGGTCATCTAAGGCAGCAGAGCATCAGGGCCCCCCCCCCCACCCCCACCACCACCCCATCCACCCCCACTCCCTCCTCCACCGGCCTCCGTGACCACCACAATCCTACGCCGACCATCACAACCCCAGCGCGGCCATAATAAAGCAGAACCAGCCATCCAGGCGGGGGCCCCCTACCTCAGTTGGTAAGCAGGCAGGCTGAGCAGTTAGCAGATCACCAGGTCGTGGGTTCGAACTTCATGTGCTTCATACATCAACAAGCTCCCCCAAAACAACCTTCATTTAATTTTTTTATTTCCAGGACCGGCCATCACGACCTTGGGACCCCGGTAGCGGGGGGGGGGGGGAGGCGTGTAGAAGGGGGTGGGAGGGAGGGAGGGAGGGGGTGGCCCTGGCCTCAGTGGCTGGCCCAGCGGCACTAGCCGCCTACCGGTACCTGACCTGGTTGTCACGGCGCGTGACTCCCAAGCCGTCTCCTGGAATGAAACGGATGGACGAACACCAACGTCACAGCTCAAGCCGTCTGCCGTAAACAATCTCAAGGACCACGTTACAGGGGTCACCCCGTGACCCAGTAGGGCGGTCGAATCTTTTCAAGGTCAAGGTCAAGGTCAGGGCATCCATTGTTTAGCTGGCAGCGTACGCAGATCTCGCGACACGGGTTCAATCCTGAACCTTGAGAACGCCAAGGTCGTTTGCATATCTATATATGTATTTTTATATTCGAACCGGTCCATTTCCCTTAGCTTTGGAACGATTTGGGGTATATACGGTTTGGAATGAAAGCTTATATTGCACTATACCTCCATCCCGTGAAGTCCAGCCCTATCTCAAGCGGCCGGTGGGTTCGAACCGCTCCCGCACCAATGCACCTACATCCAGTAAATCTGGGTCAATACAGTATAAGTACAACGAGGCCTTCCCACATCGATGTGTCATATTCCTATATAAACACGGGAAGACGAACGACCCCACGTCACCACTGGTCACAGATCAGACGTCTACCCCCACTCTACACCTAGGTGACTCCCCACCCGACACGCAGGTGACCGTGCTCTATCGCCCGGGAGTCCCTCACCCCCCCCCCCCCCCCCATGAGCAAATCCCCATCGTCGTCCTCCCCCCCCCCCTGCTATCACCTATACCGGTGTGGAAGTCGATACGCAGGTGCGTGAACGCG
>OZ025259.1:18936633-19065163 GCA_964019135.1 Arenicola marina | reverse complement strand
TTTTGATTGGTATTATAGGAATCCACAACACATGTGTAGTGGCCTTTGATAACAACTTATAACTTTTTGTGACTCCTAATTCACGAGGCCCCAATTCTGATTTTAGCAATCAGCAACAGCGGCCTTTGATAACAACTTGTGAAGCCTCGGCTTCTGGTCGGTACGGTAACATATATATATAATACTAGCCGCCCCGCTCGCTCCGCTCGCGGGACGTCTAGCGTTCGTACTAATAAGCGAAAGAAATAACAGTATGACTATTTTGTTTGTACAGAATACTCAAATTGCGGCTAAAGCACACTAATAAACGAATATCAGTCCAGTAACACTAAGGCCCAAGCTCATACATTGATTGAGTAAAGAAAAGGGGTTGAGTAAAAAAAGGGGCTGTTCCCGCCCGTTGTTCGTCATTTAACGTGCCTTCAGTGGAAAAAATTTGCTACTCATGGGAAGTTGTGGACGCGAGACAGTACGGGATTTGTTTGTTTTGATGACGGTTCGGGCGATAAGGCGTTGGGAGAAATGTTATTACTGATGGCACCAAGCCAGGTTGCCCGCCGCATGCATGGTCGCGGGATAAGGTGATAAGCACACCAGCGGTTGTGTTGACACATGCGATAGCTTTGACACATCTAAGAGCGGCGGCTGGATTTTAATAGGTTCAAGGCGGCTAGGTTCAAGGTTCAAGGCGGCTGCTGATGTCAATGGGCTCTTTCATGCCGCGGCATAGTGGGACAGACAGCTTCATTTCATTAGTATAGATATTATTAAATCTTTATAAGTTTCCGTTATCTTTCGCTGCATAAACCAACTGACACACCACATTTCCGCGTTATCATTGCTTATTATTATTGAGTAATGAAAATCGCGTGAAATCAGAATGAATGAAGCTGAGTTTCCGTGTGAAAAATGTTTCGGGCCGCGTGCAAATTCCGCGTTATCAATGCTCATTACGGGCCGCGTAAACGTTATCCATGCTCGTTACGGGGCCGTTGACAATTCCCCCAAATTTAGTGATTACTTAAGTGGCCCGGCCGTGAAGATTTCTCCTAAAAAATCAGTAAATATTGGTCCCACACACCCAGCAGCCAGCAACACAAACACAAGTGACACCAAACACCAGAATAATCCACGCGTGCCGGACGCAGCCCCCTCCCCCCTACCCCACCCGATGCCGAAGCCATCTTGGCCGACGCCAAGCCAGACACCCAATCGTCGAGGCGCAGACTAATCCGCTGGCGGCTCGGGCTCGACGACCCCACCCCACCCCATTCACCCCCCCCCCAAACCACCCCATCCCACCTTCCCCCCACCCCCCTTAAATACCTCGGCCGTTTCGCAGTTCGGCCATTCCGAGTATACACCGGTATCTCAGGGGAGGGGGCGGGGTGACCTGCAGGCCGCCCGGGCCAGACTCCAGGTGTGTTAATGGGGTGACGGACAGGCCGGGCTTCCTGAGATGAGTATGGCAGGGTGTATGAGCTTCTAAACTCCACATTGACTGTCGTGGTCAAACACAACAAGGACAGAAGAATGGTTGGTTTAAAATATATATATAACGAGGATATCCCGAAAACCATACGCTAGGAACATCGGGCTTTCTCAAAAAATGAAAAACAAAATATTACAATGTAAGACAAAATATGCAATAGGACAATGGCGAGGCAAATTTGATCACATATAATGATGCATAAAACGAAAGAGATGACAAGGAGAAAAAGTGGAAGGGTTACACGGGGTGGGCAGCAGGCTGGGCTCACGCCGCCCCAGCCCATCAGGGGGGCTGAACGCTGTGGTGGGTGGGATGGGATGTTGGTGTTTTAGGCCACTTTTGTGCACATACAGGCTAAATTGGGCCAAGGAACCTCCCGAGGCGATGAAGGATGAAGGAATGAAACATGCCCCAGATTAGGTGCCCGAGCCCGGATTCGAACCCAGGACCTATTGATCTGCGGTCTAGTGCGCTAACCACTACACCAGGGAGGCCCCCCTTGTGGTGGGTGGTGAGGTACACCTAAACCACGCTTTGTACTCTTCAGGCCGCCGCTGCACCGGACTCAGTCAGCCCCACTGCCGTTACCAGGACAACTGCTGTGGAACCATCAACAGATGTTGCTACAGAAGCAGCAGGACCTGCTACTGAAGGAGACTCAGAAAAACTACTTAAAGCAGGTCGGTCTACTACGTCCGTGTGAAACGCTAAAATGGGAACCGAGAAGTTGTCTGTCCCAAGTGTTATTTTAGTCATTTCTTTAAGATATTCTGTGACCGTGATCTTTTTATAATATATTGTGCAGAATCAAATGGCATCAAGAAAAGATGAAAGATAAGATTGCGAGTTCGTAACTCAACGTGAAGCGCACATCAGGATTCGTATATCCGTAACCCTGTCCTGACTTCATGGTGGGAATTGCCTGTCTGTGTGGCCTGTGATAATCCAGGCAAATGTGATTTTAAATTTTAGAAATATCTTAATTCTAAAAACTTCTTATTTCTCGGTAAGCTTAGTAAATTTCCTGGCCCAGAAACCATTATTCTGTTTTCCTACTTGGTTTCGAGATTACTGGTTATGCTGGCTGTATGCTAACATTTCTCGTGGGGGCTATATATATATATATATATATAGTCATAAGAGTTGCTGTTGGCATTGTTGCAGAAGCTGCAAACGACTCTGCTGAACCGATCAGGCAGCAAAAACCATATGGAGAACGTGGATGAATCTGTGGAGAACAGACTGGCGACCGTGAGTGTTCATTCCCTGTGTGCCCTGGTGCCCGCCCCCCCCCACCCTCCCCTCCCAGGACCGCCGGCTACAACCCTGAAACATGCCTCTCTGTGGGGCATCTCTCTCGGTATATCGGGTTTATCCGAGCGTGCCCAGAGAGGCATCTGTCAGGGCTGCGCCAGCTAGGCCTAGTTCCACATCGCTTCCCATACCATCGGATTCCTCGAGATGACGTCAATGATTCCCACAATTCCGTGCGTCGCGTATTCTTCACGCATTTCAGACGGAGACCTATTTGTCCAGCCCTTCTATCATATGTGGTCTAGTTTTCCTAAGTTTTTATTGTTTATTATCATAATTGTTATAATGACCTTACGTGACTGAGACTGCTATTACTTCTGTTCATTTGCCCTCGTGATAAATGTCCTGATATTTATGCTGCCTGACCTGTGACCTGTGGCTTATAACACCTAATGTGAAAGCCATCCTCTATCGTGCTATTTACCCTGCGCAACCTGCCACCAGTGACCAATGACCAATGAACTGTGACCTATGACCTTTGACCTTTGGCAGGAGCTTCGGGAGCCGGTGGAGCAGGACGACGTGGTGATTGTGGAGGAGCCGGCGGCGAGACGCGGCCCGTTGGGCCACAGCAAGTCTCACGACCAGGCCACCTCGCTCAAGTCGCGCAACAGAGAAGCATTCCTCCTGAAGATGAAGCATCGTACGCTCTCCGGGGGATCACCGCCCGTCCTCACCCCTCCGGGCCCGGTCGCGCCCGGCCCCGGCCCCGGCTCCGGCCCCGGCCCAGGCCCAGGGCCAGGCCCAGGCCCAGGCCCCGGGGGGTCGGTGCCTGGGGGTAGCCCCTCCGCCAGCATGCCGCCGAAACCCTTCGAGAGGACCCACTCGAGTCCCATCATGAGCGTGGCTAAGACACCCTTCACGTGTGTCGCGGGGGGTCCGCCGGACGCCACCCCCAGTACAGGTAGGGAGGGCTCCTCGCGGGGAGTGGGTGTTTGTGTGGGTGGAGGTTTGTGCTTTTCGCTTTGGCTATTCGCAATTAAAGCTGCTCGCACAGCAATTTTTCTATGTAATGATTTTATAATCTCAAATTTTCATTTTTGTGTTTATGGATATAAATGATTTATGCAGTTGGTGCCACGCCAAAGCAACTTTAGCTCATATTATTCTTCGGTGTTTAATCGCTTACATTCCTAAGTTATAACGCCCTAAATAGTAGAAGGAATACTTTTTCCACTTATTTTCGCATCTATAAATTTTAATTTTGGGAGCGAGGAAAGTCACGTCAACGAATACAAACGCATGTGTTTTTACACTGAGACTCTCTGCTCTCTGCTCATTAGCTTGAACTCAACGAAAAATTCTCAGCCATAAGGACAATACACTCCCTCGACAACAGATTTATACGCATTGCATCAAAACTCATCTTGTGACATCATTGGGGAATTCTGACATAACGCTGATATACAATGCTCCGACAAAAAAACCCACCGGACCTCAGTTCTGCGGCTTTGACGAACGCGTTTATAGTGATTTCGTGAAATAAAAACTGTAAACTGCCATTGAAACAAATTCTGATTTGTTTATATTCCATAAACGAATCTTTGAACTGAAAAAAAATCGTGGCACCAACATTTTCAGCTTACAATTTATTGGTCAAATCTAACTTCTGAATTGAGCCTCCCGAGTTATTTTACCTTACGAAAATGTTTGACCTGTAGCTTACGAAATCTTCCCTTGAACTTAAGATAATCCTTATAAATAAACTTGACCTTTCGGTCACTGACATGTTTAACTGGTGGCTGCTTGCCTGCACAAACTTAAATGAAAGCTTCCATTGTGTCCCTTAACAAACTTAACCAAACCCCACCCCACCCCCACCCTCAGGCCTGGCCTACGACGCCGTGATGCTGAAGCACAGCTGTCAGTGCGGCACGCTGGAGGGCCATCCGGAGAACCCGGGCCGGCTGCAGAGCATCTGGACCCGGCTGGCGGAGACCGGCCTGGCCAGTCGGTGTGACCGCATCAAGTCACGCAAGGCCACGCCCGAGGAGCTGCGCACCTGCCACAGCGAGGCCTACGTCCACATGTATGGCTCCAACTCGCACAAGTGGGACCCCCAGATCTTTGGTGAGTGAATGCGGGGGGCTCGGTTTTGTGTGTGTGTTTTTATCATGTTTTTTTTTGGTATAAGCTGTATTTTTTTTTATAGAGGTTTGCAGCAACGTACAAAACATGTGAATGCGCACCTCTCTTAATAATTGTACAGTTAAGTGTAATGTAATAACATAATAGTTTTTTTTATTTTATTTAATAATGTATGCATATCCAGAGTAAATAAACATTACAATGGGGTTACTACGGGCTGTTTCAGAGCTGTTCTTTCCACGCTTCACCAAGCTACAGTGTGGCGGGATCGGCGTGGACTCGGACACTGTATGGAACCAGGCCTACACCCCCCAAGCCGCCCGAACGGTACGTACACACCCCCCGCACGGTACGTACACCCCCCCCCCCCAACCGCCATGCCGCGTCCAGGCCGGCCCGGTAGCTCAGTGTGTTAGAGCGCTCGCATTGAGTGCTCTGGTTACCTGAGAGCCAAACGGCACGTGGATCGGTGGTTCGAGCCCCGCTGTGGCCATGTCTGTGTAGTCGCAGGATAAAGATCCCATGTCCTTCTTCGCAAAGAGTAGGGGGTTACCCCCGGGGACATGGCTCCACTCTCCCTTCCTTCTCCCATTGACGCGATATGACCCAAAGTGCTTAAAGCGTCCTGAATATACAACCAACCAACCTAGGCCGCATCAGCCCGCTCAGGTACTATCCCTCCCCCCCCCCCCACCCATCCCCGCCCCACACTCACATTTGTCACGTGATTTCAATTGTGAACATTTGAGCGGGTCGGTAGTACTATAAAGATTTGTTTCGGCATCATAGAAATGAAATGAAGTTTTGTTGTTCAAGGCGACCTTTGTGCGTACGACGGCTAACCAGGGCCCCAGGAACCAGCAGGGATGATAAGATAAATTAAATGACAAATGGATGAAACATGCCGCGGATTAGGGGTCCGGGCCCGGACTGGAACCGGAACCATGTTGTTTGTCTCCTTTTATTAATAGCTGCTTCCTTCCCTCCTCCAGGCGGCTGGGTGTGTCATTGACCTTGCCTTCAAGGTCGCCCGCGGAGAGCTGCAGAACGGATTCGCTTTAGTCAGACCTCCGGGACATCATGCTGAAGACACTCAGGCCATGTAAGTATACCCCCTACCCCCCCCCCCCCAGACCATGTATGTATACCCCCTACCCCCCTACCCCCCAGACCATGTCTGTATACCCCCCAGACCATGTATGTGTACCCCCTACCCCCTACACCCTACCCCCAGGCCAAGTATGTATACCACCCTACCCCCCAGGCCATGTATGTATACCCACTAACCCCCAACCCCTCAGGCCAAGTATGTATACCCACCTACCCCCCGGGTCTTGTATGTATACCCCCTTACCCGACAGGCCATGTATGTATACCCCCTTCCCCCCAGGCCATGTTTGTATACCCCCTACCTCCCAGGCCATGTTTGTATACCCCCTACCTCCCAGGCCATGTATGTATACCCCCTTACCCCCCAGGCCATGTATGTATACCCCCTACCCCCCAGGCCAGGTATGTATACCCCCATACCCCCCAGGCCAGGTATGTATCCCCCCATACCCCCCAGGCCATGTATTCATAACCCCCATACCCCCCAGGCTGTCTAAGCATAACCCCATAGCCTCCTACTTTTATCATAGCGGCATCCAGCAACTCCGTTTCTATAATATGCCAATGACGTTCCGAGTCCCAAAACCTCACAATATTGCTTCTATGCGAGTATCGCTGCCAGTCGTGTCCACCATTTGGAAAAATGGCCGCCAATGCCACAATCTGACTTGACACCGTATCTAAATGTGATAGTAAGGGCACAATGGACAGATGGGTCAAATGTCATGCTATTAGCACAGAATGCATCATTCGACCTTCTGCGGTGTGTGTTTCATCCACTGGACAATCCAATCCAAGGACGAGACGAGACTAGACAGTTGATGCCATCCAGTCAGTGAAATCACTACCTATGTCGCTCGTCTTGTGGTGGTTTCATTACGCCGCTCACCCGTATCCTCCTCTCCGGCTTAAGACAACAGCCTATGGCCAAAATTCAGTGAAGTATCAAGATAGGCCGCAACTTATGGAATATGTTAAAAAAAGAAACAAAGTTTAATGAAGTCTGCTAAGGAATTCAAATCAATGCTGTCAACCTCGGATGTGTTTTATTTGTCACTGTAATTCGTGCACATTGTGCAACATAGCTAACGGGGATTATTTTTTCAATATCATATGTATATTTATCACATGAACTCATATCATTTCATCGTTGTTGATCAATAGCACTTTGTACAATGACTATTATACACCACCGTT
Organism: Arenicola marina; assembly: GCA_964019135.1. NCBI lineage: Eukaryota > Metazoa > Annelida > Polychaeta > Arenicolidae > Arenicola > Arenicola marina. Next base: position 19,057,962 of record OZ025259.1, on the reverse strand, counting down.
CAATAAAACTGTATATTATCTTATCTTTTTAGGGGCTTCTGCTACTTCAACAACATTGCCATAGCAGCCAAGCTGTTGTTAGACCGCCTTCAGATGAAGAAGATTCTCATCCTCGACTGGGACGTGCACCATGGCAACAGCACCCAGCAACTGTTCTACACCGACCCGCGCGTCCTCTATATCTCGCTGCATCGCCATGACAACGGCAACTTCTTTCCCGGCACGGGGGGTCAGGACGACATGGGTATCGACAAGGGAGTGGGCTTCACGGTCAACGTGCCGTGGGCCGGCGCCCTCAACCCCCCCATGGGGGACGCTGAGTACTTCGCCGCCTTCAGGTGAGGGTCGCACCGGCGGGGAGGGGCAGGGGGGATTAGCGGGGGACGTGCTGTGGGCTATTTAAATGTAGGGCAAGTAGGGGGGGAGGGCGCGGTCAAGGGAGGAGGGCGGGCAGGGGGGGCGTCGTGAGGGAGTCACGCCGTTTTTTTTTTGTAATTCCACTCTGTATCCAAGCATACAGCGTACCACACAATATGGCGTGAGATCCACGAGATGCCTCTTGTCGTATGTGGCTCGTATGTTAGCCTGTGATTCTGATAGGTAGGCCAGTGGGTGGGTCCCAATGTCCCAGAGCTCCTTAAAACTATGAGACATCCGAACAAATTATGGGACAATAATTTAAATGAAATATTGCATAGTTCGTATGCTATTTGATTTGAAGGAAACCCCTTCAGTAATTACGCATACAATAGTTTCTGACACAGGGCACCCATGGTTAGTCATTCTTTTTCCTGTATGGTGTGGGGGCCTCCCTGGTGTAGTGGTTAGCGCACTAGACCGCAGATCAATAGGTCCTGGGTTCGAATCCGGGCTCGGGCACCTAATCTGGGGCATGTTTCATTCCTTCATCCTTCATCGTCTCGGGAGGTTCCTTGGCCCAATTAAAACACCAACATTCCATTCCATTCCTGTATGGTGTAAGGCGGATCCGATTCGGGAAAGGGAAACCCCTCTCGACGTCACGATGTCCCCTCACAGCTCAGTCGCAGAGTCCTCCGATGAGAGTGTCCCCTGTCGTTGACGTGCCCCCCCCCCCCCCCCCTGGCCGCAGACTGCAGTGCCTCCCCCTCCCTCTCTCTCCAGGTCCGTGGTGATGCCCGTTGCCAGGGCCTTCGGGCCGGAAATCGTCCTCGTGTCGTCAGGGTTCGACGCCGCCGCCGGACACCCCGCACCCCTCGGGGGGTACAGCCTCTCTGCCGCCTGTAAGTACTCCGTGCCCACACTGTGCGTACTCTCGTATATTCTTATGCCTATAGTGTTGCTCGCCCCCTGTAAATCTCGTCCCATGTCGATCTCGCCTCCCATAAATATCGTCCCGTGTAAATCTCGGCCCCTCTAGATCTCGTCCGCTGTAGATCTCGTCCCCCGTAGATCTCGCCCCTCTGTATATCTCGTCCTCCGTAGATCTCGCCCCTCTGTAGATCTCGTCCCCTGTAGATGTCGTCCCCTGTAGATTCGTCCCCCGTAGATCTCGCCCCTCTGTAGATCTCGTCCCCCGTAGATCTCGCCCCTCTGTAGATCTCGTCCCCTGTAGATGTCGTCCCCTGTAGATCTCGTCCCCTATCAATCTCGTCCCCTGTAAATATCATCGTCCGCAGTTCTCGCCCCCCGTAGACCTCGTCCCCGTTAGTTTTCGTCCTCCGGTGGTTCTCGTCCCTCATAGATCTCGCCCCCGTAGACCTCGTCCGCGGTAGTTTTCGTCCTCCGGTGGTTCTCGTCCCTCATGGATCTCGCCCCCCGTAGACCTCGTCCCCGGTAGTTTTCGTCCTCCGGTGGCTCTCGTCCCTCATAGATCTCGTGCCCTGTAGACCTCGTCCCCTGTAGATCTCATCTCCCATAAATCTCGTCCCTTGTAAATCTCATCCTTCGTAGATCTCGTCCGCTGTAGATATCGTCCCTTGTAAATCTCGTCCTCCGTAGATCTCAGCCCCTGTAGATCTCGTTTGGTGTACATCTCGTCCTCCGTAGATCTCGTCCCCTATAGATCTTGCCCCCCATAAATCTCGTACCCCGTAATTCTCGTCCTCTGTAGATCTCGTCCCCTGTAGATCTCGCCCCACATATATCTCGTACCCCGTAACTCTCGTCCTCTGTAGATCTCGCCCCCTGTAGATCTCGTCCCTCCTAGATCTCCTAGATACGATTTATTTGCTTTCACTTGCTTACTTGTTTGCTTAATGCACTGTTGCGCTTCCCCAAATAGTTTATTTTGTGTATATCTATGTACCAGAGGCTGTGTGCCTAAAGTGCGAAATAAACAATTACCAAAATGACCAATTACATACCGTGTGTTGTGGCTGCAGGTTTCGGCCACATGACGCAGCAGGTGATGGGGCTGGCGGGGGGCCGCGTGGTTCTCGTCCTGGAAGGCGGCTACCAGATGGAACCCGTCTGCGACGCCGCCGAGATGTGCACGCGAGCCCTGCTGGGGGAGGAGGTGAGTGCGTGGCGGGGGTGGGGGCTCAGGGGGAGCCCTGCTGGGGGAGGAGGTGAGTGCGTGGCGGGGGTGGGGGCTCAGGGGGAGCCCTGCTGGGGGAGGAGGTGAGTGCGTGGCGGGGGTGGGGGCTCAGGAGGAGCCCTGCTGGGGGAGGAGGTGAGTGCGTGGCGGGGGTGGGGGCTCACGGGGAGCCCTGCTGGGGGAGGATGTGAGTGCGTGGCGGGGGTGGGGGCTCAGGGGGAGCCCTGCTGGGGGAGGAGGTGAGTGCGTGGCGGGGGTGGGGGCTCACGGGGAGCCCTGCTGGGGGAGGATGTGAGTGCGTGGCGGGGGTGGGGGCTCAGGGGGAGCCCTGCTGGGGGACGAGGTGAGTGCGTGGCAGGGGTGGGGGCTCAGGGGGAGCCCTGCTGGGGAAGGGGGTGAGTGCGTGGCGGGGGTGGGGGCTCAGGAGGAGCCCTGCTGGGGGAGGAGGTGAGTGCTTGGCGGGGGTGGGGGCTCAGGGGGAGCCCTGCTGGGGGAGGAGGTGAGTGCGTGGCGGGGGTGGGGGCTCAGCGGGAGCCCTGCTGGGGGAGGAGGTGAGTGCGTGGCGGCGGTGGGGGCTCAGGGGGAGCCCTGCTGGGGGAGGAGGTGAGTGCGTGGCGGCGGTGGGGGCTCAGGGGGAGCCCTGCTGGGGGAGGAGGGGGGGGGCTCAGTGGGAGCCCTGCTGGGGGAGGAGGTGAGTGCGTGGTGATACGGATATGGTCATGCGGGTATATTCTTGTGTGGCGGGAGGGGGGGGGGGTGAACTTGAGGATTTACTGTCGTGTAGGACTGGGAGTGAGTACTGGGTAAGGGTGGTCATGTGGGGAGTATACTTGTGGTGGGGAGAGGGGCTGGGAGCTGGGTAGGGGTTAACCACTGGGCCGGGTTGAAGGCCAGGGAAGACTTGAGGTCGGAGTAATGGGCAATTGTGGGTAATTAACTACTCCCTGACCCACTACCCACACCCAGCCCCCACAGTCCTCGGCGATAAAGTAAGTTGTCTCCATCCAGTTACACCGCTTGATAAGCCGTCGTCAATTAGTGTAAGCGTCGACACACTGTAAGGATACCGCCCTCGGTAAGCTTAATCACCCTTGCACGTGTGGTCTGCTCACCATGCTCGCAAGACTGTTAGATGTGCTGCTGACGGTACCCGAGGGTGGTTGTCATGGTAGCAGCCTGGGTTGTCATGGTGCGACTGTACTGTCGTGTCGGTGTGACGCTGAAGGTGAATGAGATGTTTTTTTCTCCGCCAGATGCCGCTCCCGATGGAGAGTGAGGCGTGCCGCCGGCCGTGTGAGAGTGCAGCCCGCACCCTGGATGCCACCATTAAGTGTCAAGGTTAGTGCAAGGGCAAACTACTTCTAACCTTAAATTTGGTTTTAAAAAAAAGAAAAAGGAAAGGTTATAAGCAGCAATATTATGACCCTTATCGGCGATCTCAAATCAGTTTGAAAGGTGCTGCTTCCAGAGTTAACGAGATACATATCATTTTTATGGGCAATAAACGTTATTACTATTATTATAACTAACTAGGTGAGCTCTTGGATTGTACGTCTTTGTCTCGACTTGTAGATGACGTGTAGCCTCTTGTCTTTGAGATGCATATTCATAATACCTGCGTAGATGACGTGTAGCCTCGTGTCTTTGATATGAATATTCATAGTACCTGCGTAGATGACGTGTAGCCTCTTGTTTTTGGTATAAATATTCATAATACCTGCGTAGATGACGTGTAGCCTCTGGTTTTTGGTATGAATATTCATAATACCTGCGTAGATGACGTGTAGCCTCTTGTTTTTGGTATAAATATTCATAATACCTGCGATGTTGTTTCAGAGCCGTTCTGGCCGTGCCTGGCCAAGTACCGCAGCTCCACCTGGTATTCGATGGTGGAGGCGCAGCGGGATCGTGAGGAGGCTGACACGGTGTCTGCCTTCGCCTCGCTGTCCGTGGTCCCCGGCCCCACACCACCCTCACAGTCAGTCTCTCTCTGCCTCTCAGTCTCAGGGGGAGGGGGGAGGGGGGGGGGGTCGAGCGGCTTAAGGGATGGGGTGTCTCGCGGAGAAGTGGGTCAGAATCAACGTCACATTTGAAGCGGAGTCGAGACTTGGGGGCAAATTTGCTTAATCTGAGTGGAGTTTTGATTTGATTGGGGTTTAGCGGTACTTGAAGCCTGTACGGCTATATGTATCGTGTCAAACCTGAGAAGTAGAATAACAACTGTAAAAATCTTGTTGTTTATTTGTAAATATGTTTACTCGATGGCATGCCCTGCAAGGTGACAGTTAAAAAATGGGAACGAATAAGATAGTAATTGACCAAACGCTTTAGAGAGCTATTGGATATGTACGTTTGGAGTCTCTCCAATGATGTTGTCTTTTGTACTTTTTGAGCTTATTCAGCCTATATATACTGAAAAAAATCAATCATTTTGTTTTTGTTTTTCATGTGCAGGGTTGGAGCCAACAGTGCTGTTTCCATGGAGACGAGTGACCTGGCGGAGCAGCCGATGGAGGAATCTTGAATGGCTGGACAGCGCCTGCCGACCCGAAGTGGAACGCTTGCTGTCTGGTCACGTGACCGGCGACCCGCCGTTTTTGGACCCGGGACCGCGTGGCCGGCCTGAAGCACATGGTGCCTAACATTACGTAGCGCTGCCATCAGATGGCGGCACTTGTTGGTTGTTGGTGGTAGCGGTCTGGCGCCGACAGCCGGACGGGTGGACGGGCGGGCGGGGGGCGAGGGCCGTCCGCATGATGTAGACTGTGACAGTCGCGTAGCTGTAGTCGGGTAGAGAGATAGGAGGAGGAGAAGGAGGAGGAGGAGGAGGAGGAGGGGCGACGCGGGCGGACAGGGGCCGCCGTGGTGGACGCACGCACCGCATCAGCTGGACTGAGGGGTGTGGCGGGTGGGGGCAGGCAGGGCGGGCGGGCAGGCGGGCGGGGGAGTAGAGGACTAGTAGAGAGAGGGTAGGGGGCGTGGCATCTCATCGGCAGCCCACCCCTGGCCGCGTTGGCGGAGGCGGGGGCGGGGGAGGGGATGGGCATCCCACCCCCCCCACCCACCCACCCCTCGGACGGGGGAGGGGGGCGGGGGCGATGACATATCCCCACCCCCCCCCCTCCCAATGGAGGTGGCCGGGCCCGGCCCCCTGCGCCCGTTGTTGTACTCTTACCACATCCATGATAATCATGAAGAATTTCTTGTCAGTTTCATGTATTATATCTTTTATATATTCGAATGTGTTTAACTGTCTGAGAGAAAAAAATAGTTTTGAAGTTAGTGCGAATCCAAACTAACACGCATCTTCACTTGTTCAAAGAGGTCATTGTCATTTACTCATTAACGTGTTTGTAATGTACTTCTTTGTTTATGTTCTATAATGTCACAAGAGGCACGGGTGGCGAAGAGCCTAGCCGTGTGGTAATCGCTGGCGATTCTCTGCCTCAGCAGCCATTTCGGCCTCAGCAAACCTCAGACCGGCTTGGTCTATAGGCCGACCACAGACTTGGTCTATATACCGGCCACCGGCTTGGTCTATAGCGCGGCCACGGGCTTGGTCTATGGACCGGCCACCGGCTTGGTCTACAGACCGGCCACGGGCTTGGTCTATAGACCGGCCACCGGCTTGGTCTATAGCGCTGCCACGGGCTTGGTCTATAGACCGGCCACCGGCTTGGTCTATAGCGCGGCCACGGGCTTGGTCTATAGACCGGCCACCGGCTTGGTCTATAGCGCGGCCACGGGCTTGGTCTATGGACCGGCCACCGGCTTGGTCTATAGCGCGGCCACGGGCTTGGTCTATAGACCGGCCACCGGCTTGGTCTATAGCGCGGCCACGGGCTTGGTCTATAGACCGGCCACCGGCTTGGTCTATAGCGCGGCCACGGGCTTGATCTATCGACCGGCCACCGGTTGGTCTATAGGCCGACCACCGGCTTGGTCTATGGACCGGCCACCGGCTTGGTCTACAGACCGGCCACCGGCTTGGTCTATAGCGCGGCCACCGGCTTGGTCTATAGACCGGCCACCGGCTTGGTCTATAGCGCGGCCACGGGCTTGGTCTATAGACCGGCCACCGGTTGGTCTATAGGCCGACCACCGGCTTGGTCTATGGACCGGCCACCGGCTTGGTCTATAGACCGGCCACCGGCTTGGTCTATAGCGCGGCCACGGGCTTGATCTATCGACCGGCCACCGGTTGGTCTATAGGCCGACCACCGGCTTGGTCTATAGCGCGGCCACGGGCTTGATCTATCGACCGGCCACCGGTTGGTCTATAGGCCGACCACCGGCTTGGTCTATGGACCGGCCACCGGTTGGTCTATAGGCCGACCACCGGCTTGGTCTATAGCGCGGCCACGGGCTTGATCTATCGACCGGCCACCGGTTGGTCTATAGGCCGACCACCGGCTTGGTCTATAGCGCGGCCACGGGCTTGATCTATCGACCGGCCACCGGTTGGTCTATAGGCCGACCACCGGCTTGGTCTATAGCGCGGCCACCGGCTTGGTCTATAGACCGGCCACCGGCTTGGTCTATAGCGCGGCCACGGGCTTGGTCTATAGACCGGCCACCGGTTGGTCTATAGGCCGACCACCGGCTTGGTCTATGGACCGGCCACCGGCTTGGTCTACAGACCGGCCACCGGCTTGGTCTATAGCGCGGCCACGGGCTTGGTCTATAGGCCGGCCACCGGCTTGGTCTACAGACCGGCCACCGGCTTGGTCTATAGCGCGGCCACCGGCTTGGTCTACAGACCGGCCACCGGCTTGGTCTACAGACCGGCCACCGGCTTGGTCTACAGACCGGCCACCGGCTTGGTCTATAGACCGGCCACCGGCTTGGTCTATAGACCGGCCACCGGCTTGGTCTATAGACCGGCCACCGGCTTGGTCTATAGACCGGCCACCGGCTTGGTCTATAGACCGGCCACCGGCTTGGTCTATAGACCGGCCACCGGCTTGGTCTATAGACCGGCCGCCGGCTTGGTCTACAGACCGGCCGCCGGCTTGGTCTACAGACCGGCCACCGGCTTGGTCTACAGACCGGCCACCGGCTTGGTCTACAGACCGGCCACCGGCTTGGTCTATAGACCGGCCACCGGCTTGGTCTATAGACCGGCCACCGGCTTGGTCTATAGACCGGCCACCGGCTTGATCTATAGACCGGCCACCGGCTTGGTCTATGGACCGGCCACCGGCTTGGTCTATAGACCGGCCGCCGGCTTGGTCTACAGACCGGCCGCCGGCTTGGTCTATGGACCGGCCACCGGCTTGGTCTATAGACCGGCCACCGGCTTGGTCTATAGACCGGCCACCGGCTTGGTCTATAGACCGGCCACCGGCTTGGTCTATAGACCGGCCACCGGCTTGGTCTATAGACCGGCCACCGGCTTGGTCTATAGACCGGCCACCGGCTTGGTCTATAGACCGGCCACCGGCTTGGTCTATAGACCGGCCACCGGCTTGGTCTATAGACCGGCCACCGGCTTGGTCTATGGACCGGCCACCGGCTTGGTCTACAGACCGGCCACCGGCTTGGTCTACAGACCGGCTGTGTCGCACTGACCTCCTATGGTATGCCTGAGCCGTGACATTGCTGATGTTGGTGTTGGATGGGAATCTGCCTTGCAGAACGTACTTCAGCTAGCCACCAACTGTGCCATGTATATTGAATTGTTCATAGGATGACCAACTTAGGCTTGGCTTGCAGGGTTATTTGGCCACACTTCAGTGTGCGCTGTGGCGGGCTGAGATTGGTCTACTCGTTGTTCAGCCTGGACTAAAGTACGGCGCGCATTGTCACTATCTCTCATTTCGATGTCAGTCCTGAAAGGGCCCATATTGTGCAGGGGTGGTCGGTCGATTACCCAGGGGTAGTTAGCCGATTACCCGGGGGTGGTTGGCCGGTGACCCAAAGTTCTTTAGTCGATAGTCCAGGGGTGGTTGGTCGATTACCCAGGGGTGGTTGGTCGATTACCCAGGAGTGATTTGTCGATTACCCAGGGGTGGTTAGCCGATTACCCAAGGGTGGTTAGCCGATCCCTCAGAGGTGATTGGCCGATTACCCAGGGGTGGTTAGCCGATCCCTCAGAGGTGATTGGCCGATTACCCAAGGGTGGTTAGCCGATCCCTCAGAGGTGATTGGCCGATTACCCAAGGGTGGTTAGTCGATGACCCAGGGGTGGTTGGCCGATTACCCAGGGGTGGTTTGCCGATTAGCATAAGAAATGAATTCCTCGGTCGCCCACGACTCCTTGGGGCGGACTGCCTGCTGCAGAAGCTTTGTATACACACGTTATCGCGATAACGCCGGTCGTCTATTCTTTGTTAATCTCTGTACAATATTGTACAGTATTGTACAATACTGAAGGATCCTTTGGGCTAACATTTCTTGTCATGCTGATATTATTTATGTACAAATGAGGAAGCCTGTTGTTCGTTTGTTACCTTGTGTCACGTGTTTGATTGTGTCACCTGGTGATTGTGTCACGTGGTGATTGTGTCACGTGGTGATTGTGTCACGTGGTGCGGCTTGCGCTGGTGGCACCCTCTACCGGTCGCTGTCGGCGTCTTTTGGAGCGACATTCCTGTTGGTTCACACACCTTGATCCCTCGCGCGAAGGGAAGCTTGTCCATACACTAACCTTAATGGTGTTTGTCTGTGGGCTGTGACCGTGGGCGGTGGCTGTACCGAGGTGGCTGTACGGAGGTGGCTGTGGGCGGTGGCTGTACCGAAGTAGCTGTATCGAGGTGGCTGTACCGAAATCAATGTATCGAGATCACTGTGCCGAGGTCACTTTGCCGAGGTCACTAGGCCGAGGTCGCTGTGCCGAGGTCACTATATCGAGATCACTATGCCGAGGTCACTGCCGAGGTCACTATCGAGGTCATGTGCCGAGGTCACTGTGCCGAAGTCACTGTGCCGAGGTCACTGTATCGAGGTCACTGTACCAAGTTTATTGCCTTGGCCACTCTGGGGCCACGCAGACTACCCGCGGTTGTTCTTACGATTAAGATATCCGTAATTTTGTTATCGGTGACCATATCATGATTGTCGGCCAGGTGAGGAGGGCGGGCGTCAGGCGGTGGTGGGGGTCGCATGACGAGGCGTGTACTTCTGGCCGTAGCAACGGTCAACTTATCGGAAAGTGGTGATGTTCATTATTAAAAGGAGGCAAGATTAATCGAAATTTAATGTTGGGGTGTAGGGGGTATACATGGCGTACCGGTTGACCGCTAGGCGTGGTGTGTCTGATGGCCGCTAGGCGTGGTGTGTCTGGTGGCCGCTAGGCGTGGTGTACCTGATGACCGCTAGACGTGGTGTGCCTGATGACCGCTAGGCGTGGTGTGTCTGGTGACCGCTAGGCGTGGTGTGTCTGATGACCGCTAGGCGTGGTGTGCCTGATGGCCGCTATGTGTAGTGTGCCTAATGACGACTAAGCGTAGTGTGCCTGATGGCCGCTAGGCATAGTGTGCCTAATGACGACTAAGCGTAGTGTGCCTGATGGCCGCTAGGCATAGTGTGCCTAATGACGACTAAGCGTAGTGTGCCTGATGGCCGCTATGTGTGGTGTGCTTGATGACCACTAAGCGTAGTGTACCTGATGGCCGCTAGGAGTAGTCTGCCTAATGATCACTAAACGTAGTGTGCCTGATGGCCGCTAGGCATAGTGTGAATAATAACGACTAAGCGTAGTGTGCCTGATGGCCGCTAGGCGTGGTGTGCCTGGTGACCGCTAGGGGTGGAGAACGAGCGCCGCTGTCTGACTTTCCCCGCTGTGTCTTCCTGTACCTGGCCTGACGATCAGCCTTGTGTACAAAGTACATAATATACACTTGATGTGAGTGATTTTCGTGTAATAACGTGAATTCTTTATTAATATTTTGATGTCGAGGCACATTTTGTAAAGAAGTAATGATAATTTTGTATTGTATTAAGATTTGATATGTATTTTGATAACAAAGAAAATTGGTATTTGACGACATGTCCGTGATACAGAGGGACGTATATCTTCCTGGGTGCAGCCAGTCTTTAACAGAGGAGATTATTCCCCGATCGCAGCCAATGTTTAACAGAGGAGACTATTCCCCGATCGCAGCCAATCTTTAACAGAGGAGACTATTCCGCGCGTGTAGCCAGTCTTTGAGAGAGGAGAATATTGCGTAAGGACAATGAACGACGGTTGACCTCAAAGTTACAAACTGTATATAGGTCAAGGCCATATTTGACATTTTGGCGTTTCGAAGGGGTGGTTAGGGTTGGCGTGATCGGAGGAGAGGGAGGGGAGGGCAGGGGGGTCGCATGTAGGCCACCGACGGGATATTTCAACATGTCGTTAACATCGCTTGGGATCCAATTTTACCATGACTGTACTAGGTGGGACTGTATTGTGCATTTATTGTGTGGTTTTGTATGTGATCTGTACACCTGCTGCCAGTGTATGTGTCACCCTGGACTGACGTTGTCTGCTGTACACACTGAGACTGCCAGTGTATGTGTCACAATGGGCTGAAGGTATATGTTGTACAAACTGAGACTGCCAGTGTATGTGTCACACTGGGCTGACGGTATCTACTGTACACACTGAGACTGCCAGTGTATGTGTCACACTGGGCTGACGGTATCTACTGTACATACTGAGACTGCCAGTGTATGTGTCACACTGGGCTGACGGTATCTGCTGTACACACTGAGACTGCCAGTGTATGTGTCACACTGGGCTGACGGTATCTGCTGTACACACTGAGACTGCCAGTGTATGTGTCACACTGGGCTGACGGTATCTGCTGTACACACTGAGACTGCCAGTGTATGTGTCACACTGGGCTGACGGTATCTGCTGTACACACTGAGACTGCCAGTGTATGTGTCACACTGGGCTGACGGTATCTGCTGTACACACTGAGACTGCCAGTGTATGTGTCACACTGGGCTGACGGTATCTGCTGTACGCACTGAGACTGTCACTGTGTGTGTCACACTGGGCTGACGGTATATGCTGTACACACTACAACCATACCGGTTTATTCCATCCTAACGATACGAATCGTCTTAGACCATTTAATGAAATTATGCTACTGATTTACTCCATTTCTTTCCGGTTGATTGAATGTTGCAATGAATATAACACATGCAGTGTATGAAGTGACATTTCGTGTAGCGCTGAGAAATGGTTTTAAAACACAATTTGCACTGATCAGAGAAATAGTATAACCAAGAATAATACACTCCAATGTCTCTGTCTATTGAAGAAACCGTATCTCCCATGAAAAGTCTAGTTTTCCCTATCAGAAAGTTGTAGCTACTCGTCTAGTTGCGATACGAATTGTGTGTGCGCGTCACCTGTGTGATGATCTGAGATGAAACCTGAGCCCCTAAGTTCGAAACGCCCGGGGCCAAATATTTCGCCCTAGAACATGACTTCAGCATGGAGCGGGACGAAATATTTGGCCCCCGCCGTTGGCACTTACGGACCCTGCCCGTGGAAGCCCCGTGGGATGAGAAGGGTTCACAGATACACGGTCCATCGTCTGTGGCTGGTTCACAGCCTAGATGGAAGAGGGGGGGGGGGGAGGGGGGATCACCTCCCGCTACCCGAGGAGGTACTGCGTGTTCAGCATGTGACGGCAATTAATATGGTACTTAATATGGTATGTGTACCGGTGCCTTGGGTGGCGGCTGGGGAGGGGAGGCTGGCTTAAGGAATGGACAGATGACGTACACATTGGTATATATAGCGGGCGTTGTGCGGCCGCCTAAAGGGTTGAAGAGTCCTAGGTGGTACAGTTTTCTCGGTGAATCCTGCGTGACGCATGGGGGGACAACGTAAAGGGTTCAAGAGGCTTACGTCACACCGATGGGGCTCGCCTAAAGAGTTAAGTAAGGCGTGGGAGGTGAGCTCATATGAAAAGATCTTGCGTTAAAGAAACCCGTGAGTGAACTCGCTAGAAGGGCCTGTATGGGTCAGCGTGACATAGCCGTGAGTGAACTAGCTTGAATTACCTCTATGGTAGAGCTTCGCCTGCTATTCAAAGGGTCTGTATGGCAGATCCTTTTATGAATCTCATATGGCGGGGTGAAGCCACATTCACTGTGTGGCGGGATGAAGCCACATTCATTGTGTGACGGGGTGAAGCCACATTCACTGTGGCGGGATGAAGCCACATTCACTGTGTGACGGGGTGAAGCCACATTCACTGTGTGGCGGGGTGAAGCCACATTCACTGTGTGGCGAGATGAAGCCACATTCACTGTGTGGCGGGGTGAAGCCACATTCACTGTGTGGCGGGGTGAAGCCACATTCACTGTGTGGCGAGATGAAGCCACATTCACTGTGTGGCGGGATGAAGCCACATTCACTGTGTGGCGAGATGAAGCCACATTCACTGTGTGGCGGGGTGAAGCCACATTCACTGTGTGGCGGGGTGAAGCCACATTCATTGTGTGGCGGGGTGAAGCCACATTCACTGTGTGGCGGGGTGAAGCCACATTCACTGTGTGGCGGGGTGAAGCCACATTCACTGTGTGGCGGGGTGAAGCCACATTCACTGTGTGGCGGGGTGAAGCCACATTCACTGTGTGGCGGGGTGAAGCCACATTCATTGTGTGGCGGGGTGAAGCCACATTCACTGTGTGGCGGGGTGAAGCCACATTCACTGTGTGGCGGGGTGAAGCCACATTCACTGTGTGGCGGGGTGAAGCCACATTCACTGTGTGGCGGGGTGAAGCCACATTCATTGTGTGACGGGGTGAAGCCACATTCATTGTGTGGCGGGGTGAAGCCACATTCACTGTGTGGCGGGGTGAAGCCACATTCACTGTGTGGCGGGGTGAAGCCACATTCACTGTGTGGCGGGGTGAAGCCACATTCACTGTGTGGCGGGGTGAAGCCACATTCACTGTGTGGCGGGGTGAAGCCACATTCACTGTGTGGCGGGGTGAAGCCACATTCACTGTGTGGCGGGGTGAAGCCACATTCACTGTGTGGCGGGGTGAAGCCACATTCACTGTGTGGCGGGGTGAAGCCACATTCACTGTGTGGCGGGGTGAAGCCACATTCACTGTGGCGAGATGAAGCCACATTCACTGTGTGGCGGGGTGAAGCCACATTCATTGTGTGGCGGGGTGAAGCCACATTCACTGTGTGGCGGGGTGAAGCCACATTCACTGTGTGGCGGGGTGAAGCCACATTCACTGTGTGGCGGGGTGAAGCCACATTCACTGTGTGGCGGGGTGAAGCCACATTCACTGTGTGGCGGGGTGAAGCCACATTCACTGTGGCGGGGTGAAGCCACATTCACTGTGTGGCGGGGTGAAGCCACATTCACTGTGTGGCGGGGTGAAGCCACATTCACTGTGTGGCGGGGTGAAGCCACATTCACTGTGTGGCGGGGTGAAGCCACATTCACTGTGTGGCGGGGTGAAGCCACATTCACTGTGTGGCGGGGTGAAGCCACATTCACTGTGTGGCGGGGTGAAGCCACATTCACTGTGTGGCGGGGTGAAGCCACATTCACTGTGTGGCGGGATTAAACCACATTCACTGTATGGCGTAACCTCCCATTGTATTGAGTATTAACTCCCCGCCACCACCCGCGACCGAGTTCCCAGGTGTCTCCCCCCCCCCCCCACTTCTCAACACAACAATAAGCAACGCAACAACTCTTCTGTATATTTTGTACCAACATATTATTTGTACAGTTGTCCATAGCGTTAATCTCGGCGTTTTCGCAATTGGTCGAAAATGAAATTGTTATAGTCTCGGTACGTGACACCTGCAGCTTAAGTTTATACGTAGTGTAGATAAGTGAATATGTTTTATAAACAGGATGGTTATTGTGTACATTCTGTTGGATAAGTAGGTTTATTTTGTCTGTTTACCGCTTTTATCCAGCAAAAGGCCTTGTAGAAAAAGTGCTAGGACTTACTTGTTTCACAATAAGTCGCGCTTGACTATAATATCAAGCAAATGTTTTGTGATCTGTTGTTTATTATTGGCAGATTTTTCTGGTATTTTGTATGCAGTCTCTTGTTAGAAACAGTGGTCCGCATTAAAGCCGCACAGTCGTGGAAAGCGGCGCACGCCTTTCGTCTTTATTTGTTCCCGTACTCGCCGTCGGGGGGCGCTGTATACGTCATATATAAAGCATGCGTCATTTCTTGCGCAACTCGACAGGTTTTCCATTCTCCACGCAACAGCTCTCGACCAGGGTGGCTCCTGTGTGTTTGCGCTGCCCACTATCAGCATAGCGCACGTTCCGCTCGTACACCAAACATTTATTATCACCAAGCATTTATTATCACAAGTCGATCGTAGGATGCTAGCGTAGTTATACTGGAACTGTTATCACAGACATTAGTACATGAACTTTATAATCAATGAGTTAAAACGAGGAAATCAACCTAGAAAAAAATAATTGTCCAGTAATAACACAACGACCTTGGATCAAAGCCGTAAATCGTCTCTGGGAGGTTTCTATTCCTTGCTAAACGTATCTTTAACGTCCTGCAGAAAGTTTGATTGACATCTTGAACGCGCTAGGTGACGTCATCATGAACGAATCTGGTGACGTCACGAAGAAGTATCGAGCGGCGCGACCAAGAACGTTACCGTCATGCGACGTCATAAACGTATCGTGTGACGTCATCTTCAACGTATAGGTGACGTCTTCAAGAACAGTCAGTGACGTCATCTTCAACGTATCGGTGACGTTTTCAAGAACAGTCAGTGACGTCATAAACGTATCGTGTGACGTCATCTTCAACGTATAGGTGACGTCTTCAAGAACATATCCAGTGACGTCATAAACGTATCGTGTGACGTCATCTTCAACGAATGTAGTGATATCATCAAGAACCTATCCAGTGGCATCATAAACTTATCATGTGACGTCATCTTCAACGAATCTAGTGACTGACGTCATCAAGAACTTATCCCAGCACTTTCTTCGGGTGTGATTCGACTCCAACACGGCCATGTGGTGAGGTCACGAGCGGGTCTACACCTTGCTGGTCAGCCACATGAAGTCCTGCGGGAGACGAGATACAGTTGAGCATTGTGAAGGCCGCGCGTTATACTTACAGGGGTCTGGGTGAGCGGGGTCTGGCCAACATGGAGTAGTATGGTCGACAGGTCACCACGGACGAAATATAGCGTAAAGTACGGAAATTATACATCCCGGAATGGAAATTCTCATTCGACAATGGTCTTTAAGGGATAGGTAATATTGCTTTAAACATTTTTCAAGTCACATTTAAACAGACCGATTAAAGAGAAATTCTCTTCTAACTCCTTGAAATACATAATTACACAACTGTGAACAACCAAGACAATGGTATGGTGAAGAGGTCTCGGCGAATAGGTGGTTGAGACATCAATGCGATAATACGAGAGGAAGCGTGGCGCCCCACATGCCCGGTCTTACATCCCCCACGCCCCGCCCCACACTGCCTGTTTTGGCCCTCCTCCCGCCTCCCGTCCCGCCCCGTACGCCGCGCGCCCCGCCCCGTATGCCGCGCGCCCCGTATGCCGCGCGCCCCGCATGCCCCGCCCTCGTCCCGCCACGCATGCCCCGCTGCGCCCCGTCCGCGTGGCCCGCCCCGCCCCGCCTACCTGCTTCTTCTTGGCGGCCATGGGGTGGATCATGGTGTTGATGAGGGTGGGTACACGTGTACTGAGGGCGGCCTGCACGGCCCGCTGCAGCTCCTCCCGGGTCTGGACGTAGTAGCCACGCCCCCCGAACGCCTCCATCATCTTGTCGTAGCGGGCGTTGGGCAGCAGCCCGGTTGGCGAGTACCTGAGGGACAGAGGGAGGCGTGGAGTCAGGGAGGCGTGGAGTCAGGGAGGCGTGGGGACAGAGGGAGGCGTGGGGACAGAGGGAGGCGTGGAGTCAGGGAGGCGTGGGGACAGAGGGAGGCGTGGAGACAGAGGGACGTGGAGACAGGGAGGCGTGGAGACCGGGAGGCGTGGAGACAGGGGGACGTGGAGACAGAGGGAGGCGTGGAGACAGGGAGGCATGGAGACAGGGAGGCGTGGATACAGTAAGGCATGGGGACAGCGAGGTGTGGAGACACGAGGCGTGAAGACAGGGAGGCATGGAGACAGAGAGGCGTGGAGACAGGGAGGCGTGGAGTCAGAAGAGGCGTGGAGACGGAGACGTGAAGACAGAGGGAGGCGTGGAGACGGAGGCGTGGAAACATGGAGGCGTGGAGACAGGGAGGCATGGAGACGGGGCGTGGAGACAGACGGAGGCGTGGAGACAGAGGGAGGTGTGGAGACAGAGGGAGGCTTGGAGACAGAGGGGGCGTGGGGAAACAGGGAGGCGTAGGGACAGAGGGAGGCGTGGAAACCGAGGGAGGCGTGGGGGCAGCGAGGCGTGGAGACATGGAGGGGTGGAGACAGGAAGGCGTGGGGACCGATGCGTGGAGACATGGAGGCGTGGAGACATGTAGGCGTGGAGACAGGGAGGCGTGGAGACAGCGAGGCGTGGAGACAGGGAGGCGTGGGGCCGAGGAGGCGTGGAGACAGAGGAAGGCGTGGAGACAGAGGGAGGTGTGGAGACATGGAGGGAGGCGTGGAGACAGAGGGAGGCTTGGAGACAGGGGGGCGTGAGGACAGAGGGAGGCGTGGAGACTGAGAGGCGTGGAAACCGAGGGAGGCGTGGAGACGGAAGTAGTGAGGCTGTAGTGAGGCCAGGTCACCCACCCCGTGGTGAGGTCACCCCTCCCTAGCGGCCGTCAGTGAGGCCGGGTCACGCACCCCGTGGTGAGGTCACCCCCTCCCTAGCGGCCGTCAGTGAGGCCGGGTCACGCACCCCGTGGTGAGGTCACCCCTCCCCAGCGGCCGTCAGTGAGGCCGGGTCACGCACCCCGTGGTGAGGTCACCCTCTGCCCCCCCCCCAGTGAGGCCAGGTCACGCACCGCGTAGTGAGGTCACCCCTCCAGCAGCCGTCAGTGAGGCCAGGTCACGCACACCGTGGTGAGGTCACCCCTCCAGCAGCCGTCAGTGAGGCCAGGTCACGCACACCGTGGTGAGGTCACCCCTCCAGCGGCCGTCAGTGAGGCCGGGTCACGCACCCCGTGGTGAGGTCACCCCCTCCCTAGCGGCCGTCAGTGAGACCAGGTCACGCACCCCGTGGTGAGGCCACCCCCTCCCCAGCGGCCGTCACTGAGGCCGGGTCACGCACCCCGTGGTGAGGTCACCCCCTCCCTAGCGGCCGTCAGTGAGGCCGGGTCACGCACCCCGTGGTGAGGTAACCCCTCCAGCACCCGTCAGTGAGGCCGGGTCACGCACCCCGTAGTGAGGTCACCCCCTCCCCAGCGGCCGTCAGTGAGGCCGGGTCACGCACACCGTGGTAGTTCACCCCTCCAGCGGCCGTCAGTGAGGCCAGATCACGCACCCCGTGGTGAGGTCACCCCTCCAGCGGCCGTCAGTGAGGCCGGGTCACGCACCCCGTGGTGAGGTCACCCCTCCAGCGGCCGTCAGTGAGGCCGGGTCACGCACCCCGTTGTGAGGTAACCCCTCCAGCACCCGTCAGTGAGGCCGGGTCACGCACCCCCTGGTGAGGTCACCCCTCCAGCGGCCGTCAGTGAGGCCGGGTCACGCACCCCGTTGTGAGGTAACCCCTCCAGCACCCGTCAGTGAGGCCGGGTCACACACCCCGTGGTGAGGTCACCCCCTCCCCAGCGGCCGTCAGTGAGGCCATGTCACGCACCCCGTGGTGAGGTCACCTCCCCAGCGGCCGTCAGTGAGGCCGGGTCACGCACCCCGTGGTGAGGTCACCTCCTCTTCAGCGGCCGTTAGTGAGGCCGGGTCACGCACCCCGTGGTGAGGTCAACCCCCCCCCCTACCCCCCAGTGAGGCCAGGTCTCGCACCCCGTGGTGAGGTCAACCCCCCCCCCCCCTCCAGTGAGGCCGGGTCACGCACCCCGTGGTGAGGTCAACCCCCCCCCCCCTACCCCCCAGTGAGGCCAGGTCACGCACCCCGTGATGAGGTCAACCCCCCCCCCCCCCAGTGAGGCCAGGTCACGCACCCCGTAGTAAGGTCACCCTCGGCCGCCATCTGGTAGGCCTCGGGGCTGCCGCCGAACACGATACCGTTGTTGTTGATGACGATAAAGATGATGGGCAGCTGGTATCTGGAAACAGACGTCGAAACCACATTAATTAAAAGTCGCACTAGATTATCATGCCGAACCTTGTATCAACGAAAACTTACGACTTCCCGAGCCGACTGATGGTGACATTAGTCGAAATGTTGTTGACCCAAACTAACGTTGGTGCGACCGGAGTGACGCGTTACCAGTATTCAGCACGACTCTGTCTATCGGTTGTCAACAAGATGTGCGCCAGTCTGTACACAGGTTACACACCAATTGGTCGCCATGTTTGTATATTTCTGCCATCGGAAATTATAGATCAATTATCATTTTAAAAACAAGCAAACCAAAGGTTGACGCCTAATAGTAGAACACCCCCCATAGCAAATTACTGAGCCAGCGATTCCGTATGTGATGCGGTCGACCGAACTACGCATTCAAAACATCCGCTGCAGGATTACATACGTCACAGATTAACTGAACAGGCCCTAATCTGGCCAAATACTGGAAAAACAAACAATGTATAAAACAAAATAAAAAATAGTAAGTATATGACACTGATATACCACTATAGTTGAGGCACTACTGGACTGGGACTTCTGGGGTGTTGAAATACATTGGAATGAGACTCTTTGTATATGCAACCCGGAGTGGACACCCGCTGTCATTTTCAGCGCCCCCCCCCCCCTCCTTTCCAAAATCCTGGATCCGCCCCTGTTTATTACACCAGTGTGATCGCATTCCCGAACTCCCAAGATAAAATGTCATCAAAATTACTATAAAAATGTTGAGATTCATACAGCGGAATATATGGTGATTAATGCGCCACAGTATTTGAATATGGTTTCTGGTCTCGGTGCCAGGGCGCCATACTTGCCTACAAATGGTCTCAAGCTCCATGCCTCCGAAACCAAAGGCGCTGTCTCCTTGGAGACAGATCACTCTCCTGTCAGGATGGTTGTCTCGACACCAGAGGGCGCCCGCGATGGCGAAACCAGAGCCGAGACCCATGGTGCCATAGGTAGCCGCGTCAAGCCTGAAGGTCAAAGTCAAGAACGTTAATTATATGACCTACACTGACCTGTGTCTGGGGAGTGAGGTGTTGAACATGGTTCAGCGCTGACCCGTGTCTGGGGAGTGAGTTGTTGAACATGGTCCAGCACTGACCTGTGTCTGGGGAGTGAGTTGTTGAACATGGTCCAGCACTGACCCGTGTCTGGGAAGTGAGTTGTTGAACATGGTCCAGCACTGACCTGTGTCTGGGCAGTGAGTTGTTGAACATGGTCCAGCACTGACCTGTGTCTGGGGAGTGAGGTGTTGAACATGGTCCAGCACTGACCCGTGTCTGGGGAGTGAGTTGTTGAAAACGGTCCAGCACTGACCTGTGTCTGGGGAGTGAGTTGTTGAACATGGTCCAGCACTGACCTGTGTCTGGGGAGTGAGTTTTTGAACACGGTCCAGCACTGACCTGTGTCCAGGGAGTGAGTTGTTGAACATGGTCCAGCACTGACCTGTGTCTGGGGAGTGAGTTGTTGAACATGGTCCAGCACTGACCTGTGTCTGGGGAGTGAGTTGTTGAACATGGTCCAACACTGACCTGTGTCTGGGGAGTGAGTTGTTGAACATGGTCCAGCACTGACCTGTGTCTGGGGAGTGAGTTGTTAAACATGGTCCAGCACTGACCTGTGTCTGGTGAGTGAGTTGTTGGACATGGTCCAGCACTGACCTGTGTCTGGGGAGTGAGTTGTTGAACATGGTCCAGCACTGACCTGTGTCTGGGGAGTGAGTTGTTGAACATGGTCCAGCCCTGAGCCGTGTCTGGGGAGTGAGTTGTTAAACATGGTCCAGCGCTGACCTGTGTCTGGGGAGTGAGTTGTTGAACATGGTCCAGCACTGACCTGTGTCTGGGGAGTGAGTTGTTGAACATGGTCCAGCACTGACCTGTGTCTGGGGGGTGAGTTGTTGAACATGGTCCAGCACTGACCCGTGTCTGGGGGGTGAGTTGTTGAACATGGTCCAGCACTGACATGTGTCTGGGGAGTGAGTTGTTGAACATGGTCCAGCACTGACATGTGTCTGGGGAGTGAGTTGTTGAACATGGTCCAGCACTGACCTGTGTCTGGGAAGTGAGTTGTTGAACATGGTCCAGCACCGACCTGTGTCTAGGGAGTGAGTTGTTGAACATGGTCCAGCACTGACCTGTGTCTGGTGAGTGGGTTGTTGAACATGGTCCAGCACTGACCTGTGTCTGGGGAGTGAGTTTTTGAACACGGTCCAGCACTGACCTGTGTCCAGGGAGTGAGTTGTTGAACATGGTCCAGCACTGACCTGTGTCTGGGGAGTGAGTTGTTGAACATGGTCCAGCACTGACCTGTGTCTGGGGAGTGAGTTGTTGAACATGGTCCAACACTGACCTGTGTCTGGGGAGTGAGTTGTTGAACATGGTCCAGCACTGACCTGTGTCTGGGGAGTGAGTTGTTAAACATGGTCCAGCACTGACCTGTGTCTGGTGAGTGAGTTGTTGGACATGGTCCAGCACTGACCTGTGTCTGGGGAGTGAGTTGTTGAACATGGTCCAGCACTGACCTGTGTCTGGGGAGTGAGTTGTTGAACATGGTCCAGCCCTGAGCCGTGTCTGGGGAGTGAGTTGTTAAACATGGTCCAGCGCTGACCTGTGTCTGGGGAGTGAGTTGTTGAACATGGTCCAGCACTGACCTGTGTCTGGGGAGTGAGTTGTTGAACATGGTCCAGCACTGACCTGTGTCTGGGGGGTGAGTTGTTGAACATGGTCCAGCACTGACCCGTGTCTGGGGGGTGAGTTGTTGAACATGGTCCAGCACTGACATGTGTCTGGGGAGTGAGTTGTTGAACATGGTCCAGCACTGACATGTGTCTGGGGAGTGAGTTGTTGAACATGGTCCAGCACTGACCTGTGTCTGGGAAGTGAGTTGGTGAACATGGTCCAGCACCGACCTGTGTCTAGGGAGTGAGTTGTTGAACATGGTCCAGCACTGACCTGTGTCTGGTGAGTGGGTTGTTGAACATGGTCCAGCACTGACCTGTGTCTGGGGAGTGAGTTGTTGAACATAGTCCAGCACTGACCTGTGTCTGGGGAGTGAGTTGTTGAACATGGTCCAGCACTGACCTGTGTCTAGGGAGTGAGTTGTTGAACATGGTCCATCACTGACCTGTGTCTGGGGAGTGAGTTGTTGAACATGGTCCCGCACTGACCTGTGTCTGGGTAGTGAGTTGTTGGACATGGTCCAGCACTGACCTGTGTCTGGGGAGTGAGTTGTTGAACATGGTCCAGCACTGACATGTGTCGGGGAAGTGAGTTGTTGAACATGGTCCAGCACTGACCTGTGTCTGGGGAGTGAGTTGTTGAACATGGTCCAGCACTGACCTGTGTCTGGGGAGTGAGTTGTTGAACATGGTCCAGCACTGACCTGTGTCTGGGGAGTGAGTTGTTGAACATGGTCCAGCACTGACCTGTGTCTGGGGAGTGAGTTGTTGAACATGGTCCAGCACTGACCTGTGTCTGGGCAGTGAGTTGTTGAACATGGTCCAGCACTGACCTGTGTCTGGGGAGTGAGTTGTTGAACATGGTCCAGCACTGACCCGTGTCTGGGGAGTGAGTTGTTGAACATAGTCCAGCACTGACCTGTGTCGGGGGAGTGAGTTGTTGAACATGGTCCAGCACTGACCTGTGTCTGGGGAGTGAGTTGTTGAACATGGTCCAGCACTGACCTGTGTCTGGGCAGTGAGTTGTTGAACATGGTCCAGCACTGACCTGTGTCTGGGGAGTGAGTTGTTAAACATGGTCCAGCACTGACCTGTGTCTGGGGAGTGAATTGTTGAACATGGTCCAGCGCTGACCTGTGTCTGGGGAGTGAGTTGTTGAACATGGTCCAGCACTGACCTGTGTCTGGGGAGTGAGTTGTTGAACATGGTCCAGCACTGACCTGTGTCTGGGGAGTGAGTTATTGAACATGGTCCAGCACTGACCTGTGTCTGGGGAGTGAATTGTTGAACATGGTTCTGCTGATATCCATAGTGTTGGAACCCTCAGCCACGAACACACAATCTCGGGGCAGGAGGCGCTCAATCTGCGGAAAACAGGAAGTCATGTGATTGACTTGATGAGCAAATACGAACAGTCACGTGTGGGAAATAACGTGTCGCAGTCACGTGGTGATGTCACATGTGGATAGTCATGTCTTGGTGGTCACGTACTGATGGTCACGTGTTGGTGGTCACATGTTGGTGGTCACGTGTGGATGTCACATGTGAATAGTCACATGTTGGTGGTCACGTGGTGTGTGTGGTCACGTATTTGTGGTCACGTGTTGATGGTCACGTGTACATAGTAACGCGGGTAGAAGATCCTATGCAGGTGCCCATGGTACAAGAATCATGCGGGACTGAAGAGGTACCCATGTGACATCAGTGGAGAATGCAAGAATGATCCTCACAAGAAGCATCCTCGCATTATCAATGAGACCATGCTAAGTGGGCGGGAGACGTAGGATTTCCTTTGACGCCATAAACCACACTCCATAGTTATACAACTCAAAACACTACATTAAAACACTATTATATGATTTATATTCATAACTATTATTGATAATGCGATAATGCTTATTGTGAGTACGAATCTTGCATTCTCGACTGTGTCGGTCACAGATAGATAGGCTTATTTATTCATAAACGCAAATGCCGCGAAACAATTCTTACTACTAAAACCAAAACAAAAGCTGCAAATCCATGATCTTTCGCAGACGGACGGACGCCAACAACCAATAATTATTATCGCCAGTGTAAGCGACAGGTTTAAACACCTTACCTCGTAGAAGGCATTGTAGTAGTTCATGGGAGGCGAGGGTTCGCTGATCAAGGCCTGCAATGAAGCAAACACACAAGAGATCACTGCGGCCGGGCCAGTGATACCATGACTCCTTCATACTCACACATACCGGGACATATAAGTCAATGTATATTAATTCAATATACAGTAACGCTACACAAAGTTTGATTCATTCTCCGTAATGCGTTACGCTTCATAACGATGTGTACACTTTAATTAATTAATGAATTATTTATTATTCAAACAAAAAAATCTACCACATAATGTTGATGCGATCAATATCATACTCTGCAGTTGTATACTTTAATAACATTCCTCACATGCTCTTCAGATTTCAGATATACCATTTAATACCTCCCCGACCCCCCCCCCCCCCCACACACACATACCCTCCATGGTGTAAACTTTTGTTTTTTCTCAGTTCACCAAGACTACAGACAGTAAATACATACAAGGTTCAATGCGGGAAAACACAGTACGACACTGTGGGTTAAAAGTGTAGTAATCTAGTGACCAGTACAAACAAGAGAAACAATGACGTAAACTCTAATAGCACATGCCTTCAACATCGTTCAAAATCTTGATATCAAAACTAAGTGGTGAAATGGCGCACTGACACATTAACCATATGTGCAATATACAATTGTGGCACATTCCCAATCATGACACCGACCTGCGTGTTGGTCACATTCTGTTGAATCTTCTGTCTCAGCACTGTCCACCAGTCTGACTTGGCGCTGAACTCAAAGGCTCCGAGCTGTCGCGAGAACTCCGCCTCCAGCTGAAATACACAGTCAGGTGGCAGTCTAGACACCGTGCTAGTAGGATGGTTGTATAAATTCAGGACGCTTTAACCACTTTTGGACATATCGCGTCAACGAGAGAAGGAAGGGAGAGTGGAGCCATGCCTTCGCGGGTAACCCCCTTCTCTTTGCGAAGAAGGAAAAGGGATCTTTATCCTGCGACCACACAGACATGACCACAGCTCGGCTCTCACGTGGCCAGAGCACTCAAGGCGAGCGCTCTAACCCACTGAGCTACCAGGCCGGCCTCGACACCGTGCTAGTAGCGGTTACCTCAAAGGTATGTAACGGCTGGGCCGGTATTTTTGATCCCCGGCGGGAGTTGAACGCACGACCTCCGTGTTTCGAGTGAGCCACTCTACCTCTTTCGCTAAAGGGGTGATCCCTCTAGCTAGCCGTTGCCCGTAGCAACGGGTCGAATCCCTGTTACACGTATTTCCCAAAATAAAGCCCCAAAATTGTGGATTAAGGTAGAATCTCTGGCTAAACCGAGACCTGAGTACACCGGACCGTTTCCATGCCCACGAGTTGTTCTGTATCTCGTGCGTGAACCTTGATAAACCGACCGCCTCTGTAAACGGAATATGTCGCTCAACCCAGCCCGCTCAACACATGCGGTTTATTCAGCTGTACATCCAGGAAACCTATAAGCAGTAGACCCCCCCCACCCCCCTCCATCAAAAAAAGAAGAAGAAATAAACCGCCTTACCTGTTTGACCACGCTGTCCACATCCCCGTGTAGAGCGCATTCCGCGTTCACGTTGTTGTGGAACTCCTCTGGACAAATATCCACCTGACGATACAATGACATCTCCAAAGGTTTATTACAGCCTCCCGCACTATTGTGGTGGTTACGATTGTGTTTTATTGTAACTATTATAGTATATCATAGTCATTACTATCTGCATAACATAATTGCATTGATGAATTAACTACTTGATGTCAATGATTCTATGAATTAACTACCTGATATCAATAAATCTATTAATTAGCCTATATGATATCACTGCATCTATGCTTTACCTGAGGTCACTGGATCTATGGAGTACCTGAGGTCACTATCTATGGACTACCTGAGGTCACCGTATCTATGGACTATATGAGGTCACCATATCTATGGACTATATGAGGTCACCGTATCTATGGACTACTTGAGGTCACTGTATCTATGGGCTACCGGAGGTCACTGTATCTATGGAGTACCTGAGGTCACTGTATCTATGGAGTACCTGAGGTCACTGTATCTATGGAGTACCTGAGGTCACTGTATCTATGGAGTACCTGAGGTCACTGTATCTATGGAGTACCTGAGGTCACTGTATCTATGGAGTACCTGAGGTCACTGTATCTATGGACTACCTGAGGTCAGTGTATCTATGGACTACCTGAGGTCAGTGTATCTATGGACTACCGGAGGTCACTGTATCTATGGAGTACCTGAGGTCACTGTATCTATGGAGTACCTGAGGTCACTGTATCTATGGAGTACCTGAGGTCACTGTATCTATGGAGTACCTGAGGTCACTGTATCTATGGAGTACCTGAGGTCACTGTATCTATGGACTACCGGAGGTCACTGTATCTATAGAGTACCTGAGGTCACTGTATCTATGGAGTACCTGAGGTCACTGTATCTATGGAGTACCTGAGGTCACTGTATCTATGGAGTACCTGAGGTCACTGTCTCTATGGACTACCGGAGGTCACTGTATCTATAGAGTACCTGAGGTCACTGTATCTATGGAGTACCTGAGGTCACTGTATCTATGGAGTGCCTGAGGTCACTGTATCTATGGAGTACCTGAGGTCACCGTATCTATGGAGTACCTGAGGTCACCGTGTCTATGGAGTACCTGAGGTCACTGTATCTATGGAGTACCTGAGGTCACGGTATCTATGGACTACTTGAGGTCACCGTATCTATGGGCTACCGGAGGTCACTGTATCTATGGAGTACCTGAGGTCACTGTATCTATGGAGTACCTGAGGTCACTGTATCTATGGGGTACCTGAGGTCACTGTATCTATGGAGTACCTGAGGTCACTGCATCTATGGAGTACCTGAGGTCACGGTATCTATGGACTACTTGAGGTCACCGTATCTATGGGCTACCGGAGGTCACTGTATCTATGGAGTACCTGAGGTCACTGTATCTATGGAGTACCTGAATGAACTTGACGTCGGGTTGGAATCTGGGAGGCTGCCCGAAGTGCAGGATCCAGTTGAGTCTTGCGCCAAGGAGCAGCACCACGTCAGCCTGCAGCAGGGCCCTGTGGGTGGGGGTAGGGGGAGGGGTGAGGAATGTGGGTGAGAAGGAGGCGGGGAGGCGGCGAAGACAAAGCAGCATAATTTATTCTCCACACCACACTGTAGAAATCAAGCTCATGTAGCGAACGAGAACGTTTTTTTATATATGTCTTCAACCCGGAAAAAAAAAATCGAAATGTACAACAAATGAAAGTATTTCTAAAATGAAGAGTTCCTACACGAGAATATGTTGACATCATTACCTGGACCTGGCGGGGGCCACACAGTACACGTGGTCGTCAGGCAACACCCCTTTGCCCATAGGGGTGGGCAGGAAGGGCAGCTTGTGGCCCTCGATTAGGCGGCGGATGGCGTCTTCAGCCCTGCCGTAGGCAGCACCTACAGTGACAGGCAGTGTAACCATGGTGACCACCATGGCATCGCGAGTTGGTTGGGGGGGGGGGGGATATACCGACATGGGCGAAACACTCCCATGTCATAACACAGGATACCAGTAATCCGGCACCTAACTGAATCAAATGGTGGTTGGTTGGAAAAGGACTCTGTAAGCAATGAATGTCACATTGCCATAATAGGAAGGGTTAGGGGTACGTAGAGCGAAACTGTTAATGTAATTAAGGCATCAATTCATAGTAAGCCTTATATCAAGCACGATAAATAACATATCAATATCGCAATAATATTTAACAAGATACTAATTCAGAATTAATACGATTAACTTCTTGGTTAGCTGATGAATTGTGTTTCGACGAGGGATATGGTGTGGTGCAGACAAAAGGGAGCGTTACCCTTTCCAATGACGATCAATGGTCTGGCCGCCTTGGAGAGCAGCCGCACTGCATTCTGGATCTGCGTGGGATCGGCCAGACAAGATGGCGGCGGCGGACACCGTGGCACCGACCTGTGAGGAAAATCTTACCTATCAGCACCACCTGGTGGCAATATATTCAAACAATTAACAGAAGACGTGTAGCACTTTCTGTTGCGCATAGTTTCTGTCCCTCATAGCTTCAGCTGCACATAGTTTTATGTCTTGCATAGTTTCTGTTGCGCATAGTTTTTGTCCTGCATAGTTTCTGCTGCGCATAGTTTCTTGTGTACATATGATTATTTGTGCACATACGGAATACACCAAAGCAATGCCAGTGAACGCCCTGTACAACAATGACAGCATGATCGGGGATGGTGCGTGGATTGGCGTTTTAGGCCAACTCTGTGCGCACATGGGCTAGCTACACCGACCCAGGGCCAAGTAAGGCCTTAATTAAGCAGTGACATCATGAGGACACAGACTGAAGGCATATTGCGATGGCCAATGCGTGCATTGTACGCACACTATTCCTTCCTCGGGGACTGTCTTGGTGAACATCTCGGCACTGAGGTCCAGGTAACAGGGTCCTGGGCGACCGTACAGTGAGGTTCGCACCGCCTGCAGGGAAACAAATAGTAAATAGTCAGTGTTATTCCGTTCCGCCATCTTTCATTCTGTTCCTGTCAACTCTTGATCTAAATTTCTTTCGGTAAAACAGCTTACAATAGGAGAGATATTAACATGTTCAAATACAAGTTTTCAGTATGGTAGTTTAGAGTGCCGCTGAAAATACAATTAACGAGAGTGCACCTTTAAAAAACCGTAAACATGGTACTAATAGAGGGAACGGTCATGTAATCCAGCGATACCTTGCATAAGCAACAATTTAGGAGGGGATTATAAAAAGGCAGGAATAGCGTTTCTAACGTAACACACATTTTGCAAAGATAAACACAGCTGGTTTCTTGAAATCTTAACATTAGATAATGTTAGACTATCACAAAGTTACCAACTTAGATATTGATTTTTTTTTTATTTCTGATATATTGAGACATACACATAATTCAACATAATGGTTAAATTATGTACATACCGTTATTATTAAAATTGATCAGATTGACATCAGCTCGTGACATCTCCACGTGACCACCAACACGTGACTATCGACACGTGACTATCCACACGCTGTCTCTTTAATATGAATGGGAAAAAGATGTTTGAATAGATGTGAGATTATCAGACCTTTTCCACGTAGAACGGGATTCTCTCCAGACTACTGGGTCTGGCGGAGAATTTCGCGTATGGTCGAGCTGCTTCAACCTGAAAGGAAAGACCGCAAGATGTCTGACAGGTCTTATTTCATAGCAAACATGACACAAAAGGGAGGCTTCGACATGCATTGAGCCCTCAATTGTCGTTCACACCTCCAGCGTAAAGTAAATAAGAAAACGACTGAGAACACGTATCTTTCTTTTTGTAGATCTCACTCCAGCAAAGAA
Organism: Arenicola marina; assembly: GCA_964019135.1. Classification (NCBI taxonomy): domain Eukaryota; kingdom Metazoa; phylum Annelida; class Polychaeta; family Arenicolidae; genus Arenicola; species Arenicola marina. The sequence goes on along the minus strand of OZ025259.1, from coordinate 19,029,094 downwards.
CGATTCTGCAGAACTTGTAAATTATATTGCAGAAAATGAAATCACGCATTAAAAAATATTTGCATTTAAAAAAAAAATATGCATTTAAAAAGAAATTATGCATTTGATAAACAATTATGCATTTGAAAAGAAATCATTCATTTGGAAAGAAATTGCGCACTTTAGAAGAAATTATGGTATAGCGCACAAAGTTGGTGCAAATGTAAAAGATTAGGGAAAGGCAGGCTGGATGGCATACGTCCGTCGCCATAACACAATGAACTCGCAGATGTTTGTTATCGTAATATAAGCGCCTGAATTCTCATTGCAACATTTGCGGTAATGGCTGAACAAGCGAAATCGAGACCGGTAGAACTTGCCACAGTCATCATCACATCGATGTCCTGTCGTTTGAGGCGGACTATTAATGGATAACATTATCCACGGGTCCAATTTTTTGGGGACATCCAATCCACGCTGCAGCTCAGGTATTACTGGGCCATAGGGGCGGCCTATCGCAGGAGTGACCCATAAAGAGACAGATCTTTAAAGTTCTCGTATTAAGGTGCAGCGTGTACCTGGGGACATTCCTGGAACGCTCCCATGCCCTCCAGAGACGACTCACTGGACCCCGCCACCACAAGCATGGGCCTGCCAAGGAAATGTAATTACTATTAAACATGGAAATCAAGACACCAAGGCAACATTTTATGTTGGTGCCATGCTGTGAGGTCATCGCAAGGTAATTTACGATAGCGCATTGGACTTTCTTGCGGCAATCCATCAGCATTGACCTTGGTGTCCTTCATGGAAGTGTTGAGCTAGGAGTTCTCCATGGCAACCACACATTTCTTGGTCTTGTCTATGGCAACTACTCACCAAGCGTTGACCTTGGCATTCAATATGGCAACCACACATTTACATTGACCTTGTCCATGGCGCCTACTCACCATGCATTGACCTTGACATTCAATGACAACCACGCACTTACATAGACTATGTACCTACTCACCAAGCGTTGACCATGGCATTCTCCATGCCAGCCAGAACATGCAGAAGTCCAGGTCCTGAGACTGTTAGACAAACAGCTGGTCTGTAACAGTAATATAACTGTTGTAATGTACAGACATTGTCAGTTTCCAAGATATAATCCAACATAGATATTAATAGACTAGAGCTTGACTGCCACTAGGCAGGGATATTAACTTATGCATTTTTTTTTCAGATAAGTTTCAGGTATAGAAACTACCGGTACTTACTTCTTTGTTATGTACCCCATAATCTGTGTGGCATATGCTGCCTGGAATGATCACAGATTAAAAACGACAAGGTATATTATTTTGGATGTTTTGTAATAATGCATGCAATACTTTAACACTATCAATATGAGAATGATAAATATACAGGGTTTTCATATTTTCAAAGATTCCACGAAAACTATACAAACACAATACAATAATAATAATTATCTTTATCATATATTACTGATTATAATGAAGACATCCTACAGCACTAAGTTATCCTTTCTCATGTAATTACATAGTATGAAGCCAAATATACATGACATCCAGCTGCAATTATCATATAAACAATATATAGCAATGCGAAGATAAGTATGTCACTCACAGCTTGTTCATTCCTCAATTATCATATAAACTATACATAGCAATGAGAAGATAAGTATGTCACTCACAGCTTGTTCATTCCTCAATTATCATATAAACTATACATAGCAATGAGAAGATAAGTATGTCACTCACAGCTTGTTCATTCCTCAATTATCATATAAACTATACATAGCAATGAGAAGATAAGTATGTCACTCACAGCTTGTTCATTCCTCAATTATCATATAAACTATACATAGCAATGAGAAGATAAGTATGTCACTCACAGCTTGTTCATTCCTCATGCCAATGTACTTAAGGCCTTCCTGTTGAGCTGCTATAGAAAACTCTATAACAGGGACACCAACTATGCCAAATATATACTCCACCCCCTGTAATTATAAAACAAATCAATTAGTATATCCAGGATATAGATTATAGAACCAATTGAACAAAAAACACATGAGATACATATTATCTTTATACAGAATTAAAAACATAATAGTTATATTATTTTCTTTCTCTATGTTATAATTCTATTAAAAAGAGCTAAATGGTATACTTTAATTTACCACAGAGACAAAGTTACACTCAGTGTAAAACAGTGTATAACTCTATTGTAGATAAGCATACCTGCTGTTTCAAAGCCTTCGCAAGGATTGTACCACCATCCATAGCTGTTGTTTGTTGTAGGATACAACTGAAAAAGTTGATCAACCAACAATCAGTATAGATAGGTATTTATTCTGAAAGCAATCTATAATAAAGCATATTTCTTCTAGCTACTATAAGTAATAATATTTTGCATATAATCAAATCATTTTTGCTTTTAGTTTTCATTATCATAGTCCATACATCTAGGGTTTTAAGTACTAATAATTGCCAGGAAACTGCCTAAATATTTATTCTAATAAGAGGCAGGGAGCATCTATATATATATTTCATACCAAGGAACCATTGTGAACTACAGCTAGTTCGAATAGTAGCTCATCTGCATCTAGACTGATATCTATGCAATGCACATAGGGTCTGCTATGTTCTTTAATACAGCAGACAACCCTGTTTTGACAGTTTCTTATCAGTTTTGCAAAGGTGAAGGTCATACATCCTGGCTTCTTAGTATCGGTTCAAACTTAGAAATATTTTTCAAGGTCTAAAGTATCATTTAGTTCACTTAGCTCTGATTGCATATATTTTGAAATGATTAATCCTTCCTTAGTATGGGCCATCTTCCATGTTAGAACCCACAAGATATATTATTGTAGTAAACATTAGGCATGAGTAATATATGAGCTATGCTGAAACAATGGTTCACCCTTACATGGAAGAGTGACCATTAGCATTATCAAGCAAAACTTGGATCATATTTGATTGCATGCTGAGAAAAAGGCTATCGCAAAAGCCACTTTATCCTTTGACTGATCTGTCCCGCTTTAAATCATAATTAATGGTTTTTCCATCTCTGCTGGCCACCGCAGTGCCTGCTTGTGTGGTATGTTGGCCTTGAAAGTTGTACACTGGCGATTCTCTAATTTTTGATAGCAGACAGTGTTGGCGCTTTTCCCCCCAGGCAAGGAATCTCAGGCAAACCGGCTACAGACGAAGCCGGCCGCCATCCGAAAACAGATGGTGGGAGGGGTTTGGTGAGGTAGGGGGGGGGGGGGTCATTGTCTCGGCGGTGTCTGGCTGCCGGATTAGTGTAGCGCCTAGTTGGCTGAGTGCACCGGGAACACACCGCACCATATCTTCCCGAGAAACGAACTGAGCAGTGACCCAAACCAGTTGCGCCTCCCTGTGCGGCAAGGTACAGAGGAGGTAGAACGGTAGCTGGCCTGCAATGACTGCCTCCCCCCCTCACCCACCCACTCCCATCGTCTGTTTTCGGACGGCGGCCGGCTTCGTCTGCGGGCGGTTCGGATGTACACCCAGGCAAGTACTATATTCCTACTTGCTAGGGGGCACTTGCGCCAACACTGTCTGCTATCAAAGAATTAGAGAATCGCCAACGTACAGAACGGTGCTATTACCTTGTAAGTCAGTCTAAGATGCAGCTGCTTTACTGACTGGGACCTGTCTTCAGTTGTGTAGACTGGTAGAGTCCAGTATCTGCTTCTAAATGTTAAAGCCCGGTCAACCCAGATGCAAAGGTTCAGTTGCAACAAAGTTCTCAAAGTTCATGTGGTCACATGACCGCTGTGTTTATTATTACCTTTACAAACAGTGTATATGAAGAGTTCCTATCACTACCAGGAAGGAAGTGCGGCCCCGGAACCAGGATACAACATATGATGAGCGCAGACGATTTGTACACCGGCGAATCCCGGTCGTTTACCGGTTTCAACACGGTAACGTTCCGGGTGTCTAAAACGTGTGAGTCATTGGATGAACGAACGGCCAGGAAGGAAATCATCAAAGTTCAGTGAGTGGGGACGTTTAATAAGCTGACAGCTGTACTTGTCAGCAAAAGTGATAGATAAAGATAAAGCCTACTAAAGCAAAGGGGCTGGGCTAGTCGTTCAATTATTTTATGACACAAAATCAAAATTTGCCGCTCCCAACTTCAATAGTCTTCATGAACTTGTTGATCTGTGTATGTTGACACGCTAGGAAATTAGTGACAGCCAACACAGTCACAGAGTGTATAAATAAATAGGTTTATGGTGGACTAGTCCAAAAGATCTATGACTGAACTGGTCACAAATATGAGTTGTTGCACTGCCACCCAACCAGTCTGTTACTATGGCTTTTGGCCTTTCCTATATGGAAGGCTGTAATAAGCTGTATAAATTTCTATAAATTTAAACTGTTCTAAATCTAAAAGCTTACTGCTGTTTTGAGATTATGTACATGGTCTGGATGTAGTGCCATCTGTCTCTGTCTGTGTGATGCAGTGAGGACTTGGAGACATGGCTGACCCTGATGACTTCCACAACCCACTCAGCGATATACCTGTCCCCCTGGAACAAGATGCTGTTACATTTGCATCTAGAGCGGTACAATGTGACCAAAACAACTTGGTTGATACTGCTATATTTTATTATAAGGTAAGTATTTAATTTATATCTTCTATTGTAAATGTATGGTTATAGTTCAATATTAAAGTTGCATGTCGAGTTCCTTCCCGCCAAAACTAAGCCAAGGTAAAATTTATATCAAAATTTGCAGAAAACTTGATTGTTTCATTTTATAAATTCAGAAACCTGATAAACATCGCCGTTTCGGCTGTGGTGTAGCAAATATGTCTATCCCGGAACACCACAGAACTCGGTCGCGGCACTGCTACTTATACCAAAGCATCGCGAAGCACACAAACTGATGACGTTTACCACTAAAATGAAAACTTGCGGTAAATTGATATCACGGGCAAGGCTAAGAGACACTATTTGGCAGTCTGGCATGGGTGGAGTATAGACAAAAGAAATCTTGAATGATTCAAGGACTGATTCTTATTTGTATTTTGACCTCTTTAGTTTTGGCGGGAAAGAGCTCGATATGCAACTTTAAATTATAACTATTACATATAATATAACTGAATATTCATTTTGTATATATAAATAAATACTATTCCTAGGTGCCTGTTCCTATTAATAAATAAAGCAATGATTAATTATGGGTGACTTTAATATGGGCCATAGATGCAAACCTTGATTCTGGCATCAGTATAACATATGTTCTTTATAACAGGAGGCTGCGCAGGCTCTCATCCATGCCCATGCGGCAGGCTCCAGACTGCCAGGATTGCTGGAGAAGGCTGCAGAGTATACAGATAGAGCTGAGCAGCTGATAGCTGCAGGTTGGTGAATGAGTCTGTTTAAGAACCACACATTTCTGAGTGCCAGAACTCTGTTTGTGATTGACAGATGAGAACCCCATATTTGCAAGTGACACAGTTGAGAACCATGTTGGTGAGTGACATGGTTGAGAACCATGTTGGTGAGTGACACAGATGAGAACCATGTTTGTGAGTGTCACAGCTAAGAACCACGTTGGTGAGTGACACAGTTGTGAACCACATATTTCTGAGTGGTATAGTTGAGAACTAAATTTGTCTGAGTGCCAAATTGAAACCTGCCTGTTGGTGAGTGACTAGTTGAAAACCATGTTGGTGAGTGACTAGTTGAAAACCATGTTGGTGAGTGACACAGTTGAGAACCATGTTGGTGAGTGACACAGTTGAGAACCATGTTGGTGAGTGACACAGTTGAGAACCATATTGGTAAGTGACTAGTTGAGAACTACATGTTGGTGAGTGACTAGTTGAGAAATACATGTTGGTGAGTGACATGGTTGAGAACCATGTTGGTGAGTGACATATTTGGGAACCATGTTGGTGAGTGACACAGTTGAGAACCATGTTGGTGAGTGACACAGTTGAGAACCACGTTGGTGAGTGACACAGTTGAGAACCATGTTGGTGAGTGTCTAGTTGAGAACTACATGTTGGTGAGTGACACAGTTAGGAAAGATATGGTTGGGAGTGACTCATGCTATAATTTTCTTTATCTGTTAGGACCGCAATATCTGATATATAATTCGGTTCAGTATCGTGTTTACACTGTACATATTTTATGATATACATGTAGACGCCAATTTAATGAAGTGCTCATAATGTTATCATTCTGGTACATTTTCCAGGTCCTGCGTCACGTAACTATGTCATTACGAAAAGCCAACAACAGGTAACAACTCTCTACTGCTTGTACATGTACTCAGTGAATGCGAAAAAGTTTGAAATTCACGGAAACTATGGAGTTTATTTTCTTTTAGCATTGCACTCCAGATTTATAAAACCCAGATTTGCTACCTAATTTCGTGTAATTTTATTAGTGTCGATCAAAATCTTATCTTATGTCTCGATATTGTTATGCTAGAGGCTTTTTTCGTCCAGCTTAGCTCATGTGCTGTACGCCTAAATCTTCGCTTTCATCAAGCGCACTATGACATAGGTTTAATGTGTTGTGTTTGTGTGGCCGGCAGTTGGACGTGGAGCGGGCGCTTTATGAGAGAGGTTTAATGTGGTGTGTTTGTGTGGCCGGGCAGTTGGACGTGGAGCGGGCGCTTTATGAGAGAGGTTTAATGTGGTGTGTTTGTGTGGCCGGGCAGTTGGACGTGGATCGGGCGCGCTATGACAGAGGTTTAATGTGGTGTGTTTGTGTGGCCGGCAGTTGGACGTGGAGCGGGCGCGCTATGACAGAGGTTTAATGTGTTGTGTTTGTGTGGCCCGTAGTTGGACGTGGAGCGGGCGCGCTATGACAGAGGTTTAATGTGTGTTTGTGTGGCCGGCAGTTGGACGTGGAGCGGGCGCGCTATGACAGAGGTTTAATGTGGTGTGTTTGTGTGGCCGGCAGTTGGACGTGGAGCGGGCGCGCTATGACAGAGGTTTAATGTGGTGTGTTTGTGTGGCCGGCAGTTGGACGTGGAGCGGGCGCGCTACCTGGTGCAGCAGGCTTTCCAGGAGGACGAACAAGGCCACGAACAGGAGGCCTTCGAGCTCTACACACAGGCAGCGCAGCTCTGCCTCAAGCTGGTCAGTCGTGGCTCAGAGAAGTGCAGATATGACCCATATTGATTGAAGAGGCTAACGTCTGTGGCTTATTGGGCCTAATTGTACTATGTCAAATATGTGACAACTATGTTTTGAAGTGAGAGATCGAAAGCTGGTACCTATCCCCATAAATTTTTCATGACGAATAGCCTACAACGGTCACAGATGGATTTTCATTGCGAACCCCCGTGTTGTGGTCACAGGGGCTGTAAACAATATATATTTTTAAAATTTACCGACAGAGATCAGAGTCTGCCGACAAGGAGCTGCAAAGTAAAGTGACTAAACTGGCGGAACAGGCGTTAGACAGGTGCGTAGACGTCTTAACATTGATTGAAACTGCCGGCACTAGGGCCGTGGTAAAAAAGTGACTCCAACGCATTATAAAGCCGCATAAAAAACATCATCTTTTTGCGTTTGTACATTGATCAATTATAGTGCTGTTATATTAATGTATGGTTGGGCTATGTAGTATGTTGCAGGGCATAATCGACATTTGGGAGGGTCAAGGCCGAGAGGAGCTACTTTCTCCGAGAATAAACCCTTGCTGTTTGCTAAGATCTGTATCCTGCACAAACAGACTTTTGCACAGTTGGGAATCGAACCACGCACCGGCAGGTTCAACGGAACTCACACAGGACTTTTTTTTTTTTTTTTTTTCTTTCAGAGCAGAACAGCTGAAGGCCTCACAGAGTGGTGTTGGGGACCTAGACGCCCTCTGTCCCGCACCCCCATCGGACGACCCCCCGGGGTTGCGCCCAGCCACCCCTTCCGGGGGGCGCTCTGCCGCCACCCCCAGCAGACCCGTCCGGCCCCTGGGTTCCTCCCTCCAGGACTTGGACCCTGGCCCCGGGACCGCTCCCAGACCTTCTCCGTCAGGGGGCGCTACGGGCAGCTACACCCGTGAGGAGATCCAGGTGCTCAGGTAATAATGATTGGTCGATTGTATATTCAGGACGCTTTAACCAGTTCTGGTCATATCGCGTCGATGGGAGAAGGAAAGAGCGGAGCCATGTCACCGGGGTAACCCCCTACTCTTTGCGAAGAAGGATCACACGATCAGACAGACATGGCCACAGCGGAGCGCAAACCACCGATCCACGTGCCGTTAGGCTCTTAGGTGGCTAGATCACTCAATGGAAGCGCTCTAACCCACTGAGCTATCGGGGCGGCCCCTAATGTAACGGCGTGTAAGGGTAGGGTCGAGGGTGGGGGCCGGTTATGGGCGGCCTTGAGTTATTGTGTAAATAATTTTCAAATTGTGCATGTTCTGTGACCGTTTTAAAACATGTGTTTATTGATGTATGTTTTTTTTTCGCGTAAAACTCTCAGTAAAACGCAGATATCATAAGGCATATTGGACAGCATTAATTTCTGTTGGTCACTGTATGTCAGTGTGTTTGCAAGAAGTTATTCCGGGACTTGTCCCTTTCACCTTGACATCATCACATCAACATGTTACATCTAATGTAAGTTTCTCATTGTGACGCGTCACCAAATACCCATTATTTACACTGCAGAACGACGTCAATGATAAACAATACGGAATACGTGCCTTTCATGTCTGTGGACATGCGTGAACGCTTCGCTTACCCAGTGCCTTTCACGTAAGTCATAAAACATAACCCGCACCTTTCTCCGCCTTGGCAAACCTATATTTCGGTTTGTCGACACGATTGGTCGTTTTGTGTATTCCCTACATTTTGACGTTAGTGATGCCTATAACACGGATATATGAAGCGAAAGGCTGGAAAGCATTATCCCACAGCTTGAAAGAAAATTTTGCTTCCAAATCAAGTCAAAACATCTTGTGTGTTTAGTATATTTTTTTGAAATTTGTTATTTATAATTTGAAAAATATGTCTACAATATTTTATTCTGTAATCTTAATTTTACTTAGATTTTATATCTTACGTCTTGCTCAAATATGTTTATCTTACCTCTCATTTATGTTTCATGTCTTGTAACTTACCTCTCATTTATATTTCATGTCTTGTAACTTACCTCTCATTTATATTTCATGTCTTGTAACGTACCTCTCACATACATATATATCAAGTCTTGTGTCTTAGCTCTTACTTACATATCATATGTTCTATCTTACATCTTTCTTATATATCATATCTTGTATCTTACTTATATATCATATCTTGTATCTTACTTATATGTCATATCTTGCATGTCACTTATTTCACCTGTCTTACATACATTCTACTTGACATGTGTACCATGCAATGCTTAGAACGTAACTCACGTCTTACTCATATCTTATATATACATGTGGCTGATCTGCTTCCTGTTGTGCCCGTAACAGCGACAAACACGGCAAGCTGGTGTTGTCCCCCAAACAGCGACAGCGACTGAGTCGCTGGGCGCGTCCAGAGGACTTCTGTGACGACCCCAAGATGATCTACGCCATCTCCAGCTTCTCAATTAAACAGGTGCGGCCACGCCGCCACGGCCCCTGGCCGGAGGGGCGGGAGACGGCGGGGGGGGGGGGGGTGCACATGGGGTCTAATGGGTTAAGATGTGAGGGTGTTCTCTTCAAGATGTAAGGGGGGGGGCGGCGTGTGGGGGGGTCACAATGGGGTCTCATGGGTTAAGATGTCAGGGTGTTCTCTTCAGGATGTTTGGGGATATTATTTGTTAAGAGATGAAGATCTTGCACGTTTAAATACGAGGAGTGTATGTTAGCAGATATCAAGTTATGTTGTCATGTTGTCTAACTGCGCCTGTTTCATGTTTGTTGTTGCAGACTGTGGTGTCTGACTGCTACTTTTCATGTGTGTTGTTGCAAACTGTGGTGCCTTACTGCTCCTTTTTCATGTTTGTTACAGACTGTGATGTCTGACTACTCCTTTTTCATGTTTGTTACAGACTGTGATGTCTTGACTGCTCCTTTTTCATGTTTGCTGTTCCAGACTGTGGTATCTGACTGCTCCTTTGTGGCATCGCTTGCCATCTCCGCTCAGTACGAACGCCGTTACAACAAAAAGCTCATCACAAGGTCAGCATTTACATCTCATTGTCATACCAGTTAATTGTCAATCAGTGCAACCGCCGTTATCCTGGGGTCATTATAAAATATATATATTTGTAAATGGTTTAGGTCGTGTGTAAATGGTATAGAGTCGTGTGTAAATGTTATAGGGTCGTGTGTAAATCGTATAGGGTCGTGTGTAAATGGTATAGGGTCGTGTGTAAATGGTATAGGGTCGTGTGTAAATGGTATAGGGTCGTATGTAAACGGTGTGCATGTCTCAATCATTAAACCAAGCATTACATTGGTACTGTCCTCTTTTATTGCAGTATAATTTACCCACAAAACCGAAAGGGCGAACCGCAGTACAACCCATGTGGTAAATACATGGTGAAGTTCATTATAAACGGCGTGCCAAGGAAGGTATGTCTTCCCGTTGTACAGTGTTGAAGAGAAGGCAACCTCGCCCTGTAAATGTCCTTTTAATGGTCCATTTTCATTTGAAGTATTATCTTGTGAAGCCTTTTCATATGAAGCCTGTTCTGGTGTTTTTCAGTTTAGTATTGGTATTACAGAATAAATCATGTAGGATTATCTGTATGTACATGTTTTCATACGTTTTATATAGACTGAGGATGTGTTTAACATCAGTCATATCACGGCAATGTAACATGTCGTTTGTCATATTATGGTCAATATGAACTGGTAAATCACCGGAGAAAACACAGTAGTTGCTTGTAAGTAGTACCCCCCTGATGTTGACTTAACTCTGACAATTTCCTGATATAGCACCCTGACCTTGACTTTACTCTGACAATTCCCTGATATACCCCTGACCTTGACTTTATTCCGACTATTTGCTGATATACCCCCCTGGCCTTGACTCTACTCTGACTTTTTCCTGATATACACTCATGACCTTGACTTTACTGTCAATATGTCCTGATATACCCCCCTTACCTTGACTTTACTGCGACTATTTCCTGATATACCCCCATGACCTTGACTTTACTGTGGCTGCCGGCATGTGCTGATATACCTCCCTGACCATGACTTTTCTGTTACTGTTTCCTGATATACCCCCCTGACCTTGACTTTACTGTGACTATGTGCTGATATACCCCACTGACCTAGACTTTACAGCGACTATGTACTGATATACCCCCCTGACCTTAACTTTACGGTGACTATTTCCTGTTATACCCCCTGACCTTGACTTTACTCTGACTATTTCCTGATATACCCACCTGGCCATGATTTTGCTCTAACAATTTCCTGATATACCCCCTAACCTTGACTTTACTGACTATTGCTTGATATACCCCCCTAACCTGGACTTTACTGACTATTTCTTGATATACCCCCCCTGACCTTGACTCTACTGTGACTATTTCCTGATATACCCCGCTGGCCTGACTATTTCCTGACATACCTCCTTACCTTGAATGTACTGTGACTATTTCCTGATATACTCCCTAACCTTGGCTTTTCTGTGACTATTTCCTGATATACCCCCTTCATTTTACTGTGACTATTTCCTATACCCTACCCCCCCCCCCCCCCTTTGCAGGTGATCGTGGATGACCTACTTCCCTTGGGGTCTGGCGGAGAGCTCCTCTGCTCCTACTCCAACAACAAGAACGAGCTCTGGGTGTCGCTGCTGGAGAAGGCATACCTCAAGGTCATGGGTGGATACGATTTCCCGGGATCCAACTCGGTGGGTTGACCTCTATGTGGATCGATAGTGCGTCTCTGTTATGTCTGTGTCTTAGTGTAGTATATATGTTTTAGTGTCGTGAAATGTTTTTGGGTATATTTCACGTGTGTATATTATGTCTCGTATACGTGTTTTGATGTGTGTTGTACGTGTGGTTTAATGGGTCATATGTATACGTGGTTTAACGTATGTTATACACGCGTATTTCTTACCGTGTTACCAAATGTGTTTTCATGTGTGTTATCCGCGTGTTTTAATATGTGTTATATGCGTGTTTAATGTGTGATACACGTTTTGAATGTGTGTTATAAATGTGTTTATGTGTTATACACGTGGTTTAATGTGTGTTGTAATGTGTTCTAATTTGCGTTAGGCACTGTCTTAATGTGTGTTATGCACCTGTTTTAATGGGTTGTACATATGTTTTATTATGCGTTATACCCGTGTTTTAATGTGTGTTATACATGTGTTTTAATGTGTGTTATACATGTGTTTTAAACGCGCTTAAAGCGTTATTTATGTGGTTTAATGTGTTATATAACCTGTTATGCACGTGCACGTATCAATGTGTGTTTCTCCGCGGCAGAACATCGACCTGCACGCGTTAACGGGCTGGATCCCCGAGCGTGTGGCCATCAGACCGGGGTCCGAGGACTTCGACGCCGACAAGGAGTACAACAAGATCAAAGACCGCTTCCACAAGGGCCACTGTCTGGTCACCATAGCGACGGGCGACATGACCGAGGCCGATGCCGACCGCGCGGGCCTGGTGCCCACGCATGCGTACGCCATGCTGGACGTCCGGGTGGTTCAGGTCAGTGGGCGGCGGTCTTCAGCCCCCCCCCCCCCGCCTTTCCCCTCCTCTCTCCTCCTCTCTCTTTCCCCAAAGAACACCCATATGACCGAGCATACTTGTGTAGTATCGGGAAAGAGCAGTTGTGTCAGTGTTGTGTCTGGTGCGATGTCAGAACTTAAGCAGTCGTTTTATATTCCTGACGTCTTGATTCCATGTCTCATGTCTCACGTCAGGGTTTCATTTCTGACGTCATTGTTTCATGTCCTCATGACGTCATGGTTTCATGTCGTCATGGTTTCATGTCCTCATGAGGTCATGGTTACATGTCCTCATGACGTCATGGTTTCATGACCCCCATGGTTTCCTATCTGGCGTCCCTGTTTTATGTGAGACGTCACTGTCTGATGTCTGACTTAATAGTTTCATGCTCTCATGACGTCATGGTTTCATGCTCTCATGATGTCATGGTTTTTCGTGCTCGCATGTCGTCATGGTTTTATGTCTGACGTCGTGGGTTTCAGAATCACAGACTGCTACAGCTTAAGAATCCCTGGAGTCACCTGCGGTGGAAGGGCAACTTCTCGGAGCTGGATACCGTCCACTGGACCCCCGAGATGAAGAAACTCTGTAACTTCGACCCAACTAGTGCCAGCATGTTCGACAACGGTGCGTGGTTAATGGTGTAGTGGTTAGCGCACTAGACCGCAGATCAACCTGGGTGCGAAACCTGGCCCCAGCACCTCACCCGTTGCGTGTTTGATCCATTCGTCCATCATCGTTCCGGGAAGTTCCTTAGCCCTGTTCACCCCTTGTGTGCACAAAGGCACTATGGCGTCTGTGCCCTATAGGGGCACCCGAATCGGCTAGTGGTTAGCGCGAGCGTCATTGTCGGGTGAACTGACACGTGTCACATCATACATACCTCGATAAATACTGTCTCGGGTTGGTTAAAATTCAGTCATTGGAAATATAACGGGGATAAAATATACGTAATTTCCGTTTGAAGGCACGTGCCCGGGCCGCCATTTTGTTTGTCTAATCTCCTGACCCTATAGCCTTATAAGAGGTGTTAACTATTGTTTTTTTTTCATGCCACTTTTGTGCACATTCAGACTTGAGTTGGGCAAGAATCTTGAATGAAATTGGTTGAAATGAGGAAAACTGCAGTTGTAGGTGCCATGGCCCAATGAACCCATTATGATTCACACCCACACTATTTTCCACTAATGTAATACACGGAGCATAGATTTGATTGTTAAGTAATGAGTTGTGACGTGTTTTGCTTAATTACAGGTGTTTTCTGGATTGACTACGATTCGCTGCTTAAATTTTTTGACGTGATCTACATCAACTGGAACCCAGATCTCTTTCCACACACGACCTGCATTCACCAGTAAGTGTTTGTTTACTGTGTGCTACAGTAAGTGTGTACTGTGCACTCTAGTTAGTGTATAGTTTTTATGAACTACAGTGTTTACTGTGCACTCTAGTTAGTGTATAGTTTTTATGAACTACAGTGTTTACTGTGCACTCTAGTTAGTGTATAGTTTTTACGAACTACAGTAAGTGTTTACTGTGCACTCTAGTTAGTGTATAGTTTTTATGAACTACAGTGTTTACTGTGCACTCTAGTTAGTGTATAGTTTTTACGAACTACAGTAAGTGTTTACTGTGCACTCTAGTTAGTGTATAGTTTTTATGAACTACAATAAGTGTTTACTGTGCACTCTAGTTAGTGTATAGTTTTCATGAACTACAATAAGTGTTTACTGTGCAGTCTAGTTAGTGTATAGTTTTTATGAACTGCAGTAAGTGTTTACTGTGCACTCTAGTTAGTGTATAGTTTTTATGAACTACAGTAAGTGTTTACTGTGCACTCTACTTAGTGTATAGTTTTTATAAACTACAATAAGTGTTTACTGTGCACTCTAGTTAGTGTATAGTTTTTATGAACTACAATAAGTGTTTACTGTGCACTCTAGTTAGTGTATAGTTTTTATGAACTACAATAAGTGTTTACTGTGCACTCTAGTTAGTGTATAGTTTTTATGAACTACAGTAAGTGTTTACTGTGCACTCTAGTTAGTGTATAGTTCTTACGAACTACAGTAAGTGTTTACTGTGCAGTCTAGTTAGTGTATAGTTTTTATGAACTACAATAAGTGTTTACTGTGCACTCTAGTTAGTGTATAGTTTTTATGAACTGCAGTAAGTGTTTACTGTGCACTCTAGTTAGTATATAGTTTTTATGAACTACAGTAAGTGTTTACTGTGCACTCTAGTTAGTGTATAGTTTTTATGAACTACAATAAATGTTTACTGTGCACTCTAGTTAGTGTATAGTTTTTATGAACTACAATAAGTGTTTACTGTGCACTCTAGTTAGTGTATAGTTTTTATGAACTACAATAAGTGTTTACTGTGCACTCTAGTTAGTGTATAGTTTTTATGAACTACAGTAAGTGTTTACTGTGCACTCTAGTTAGTGTATAGTTTTTATGAACTACAGTAAGTGTGTACTGTGCACTCTAGTTAGTGTATAGTTTTATGAACTACAGTAAGTGTGTACTGTGCACTCTAGTTAGTGTATAGTTTTTATGAACTACGGTAAGTCTTTGGTTATTGTGCACTCTAGTAAGTGTTTGTTTACTGTGCGCTACAGTAAGTGTTTACTGTGAAATCTAGTAAGTGTTTAGTTTCTATGAACTACAGTAAGTGTTTGGTTACTGCGCACTCCAGTAAGTGTTTGGTTACTGTGTACTCCAGTAAGTGTTTGGTTACTGCTGTGCACTCTCCAGTAAGTGTTTGGTTACTGTGCACTCCAAGTGTTTGGTTACTGTGCACTCCAAGTGTTTGGTTACTGTGTACTCCAGTAAGTGTTTGGTTACTGTGCACTCTAGTACGTGTTTGGTTACTGCTGTGCACTTTCCAGTAAGTGTTTGGTTACTGTGTATTCACCAGTAAGGGTTTGGTTACTGTGCATTCCAGTAAGCGTTTAGTTACTGTGCACTCTAGTACGTGTTTGCTTACTGCTGTGCACTTTCCAGTAAGTGTTTGGTTACTGTGTATTCACCAGTAAAGGGTTGTTTACTGTGCACTCCAGTAAGTGTTTGGTTCCTGTGCATTCACCAGTAAGTGTTTGGTTACTGTGCACTGTAGTAAGGGTTTGTTTACTGTGCACTGCAGTAAGTGTTTGGTTACTATGCACTACAGTAAGTGTTTGGTTACTGTGCACTCTAGGAAGTGTTTGGTTACTGTGCACTCCAGCAAGTGTTTGATTTCTGTGCACTCTAGGAAGTGTTTGGTTACTGTGCACTCCAGTAAGTGTTTGGTTATTGTGTACTCCAGTAAGTGTTTAGTTACTGTGCACTCTAGTACGTGTTTGGTTACTGTGCACTGCAGTAAGTGTTTGTTTACTGTGCACTCTAGGAAGTGTTTGGTTACTGTGCACTCCAGTAAGTGTTTGGTTACTGTGTACTCCAGTAAGTGTTTAGTTACTATGCACTCCAGTAAGTGTTTGTTTACTGTGCACTGCAGTAAGTGTTTGTTTACTGTGCACTGCAGTAAGTGTTTGTTTACTGTGCACTGAAGTAAGTTTTTGTTTACTGTGCACTTTATTAAGGGTTTGGGTTACTGTGCACTCTAGTACGGGTTTGTTTACTGTAGTACAGTAGTAGTTGTGTGTCTCATCGGTGTGTGTCTTGTCTTCAGCACGTGGACATGTAAGGAGGGTCCCAAGAAGGACACGTACAACATAGGCGACAACCCTCAGTACCGCCTCGAGGTGCAGGCCCCCTCCCCCAGCGCCGTGTGGATCCTGCTCACCCGACACATCACAGACAAGGTGAGCACCCTGAACAAACATCACAGACAAGGTGAGTACCCTGAACAAACATCACAGACACGGTGAGTACCCTGAACAGACAAGGTGAGTACCCTGAACAGACAAGGTGAGTACCCTGAACAGACACGGTGAGTACCCTGAACAGACGTCACAGACAAGGTGAGTACCCTGAACACACATCACAGACAAGGTGAGTACCCTGAACAGACGTCACAGACAAGGTGATTAACCTGAACAGACATCACAGACAAGGTGAGTACCCTGAACTGACAAGGTGAGCACCCTGAACAGACACGGTGAGTACCCTGAACAGACATCACAGACAAGGTGAGTACCCTGAACAGACATCACAGACAAGGTGAGTACCCTGAACTGACAAGGTGAGCACCCTGAACAGACACGGTGAGTACCCTGAACAGACATCACAGACAAGGTGAGTACCCTGAACAGACACGGTGAGTACCTGAACAGACAAGGTGAGCACCCTGAACAGACGTCACAGACAAGGTGAGTACCTGAACAGACATCACAGACAAGGTGAGTACCCTGAACAGACAAGGTGAGCACCCTGAACAGACAAGGTGAGCACCCTGAACAGACATCACAGACACGGTGAGTACCTGAACAGACAAGGTGAGTACCTGAACAGACAAGGTGAACACCCTGAACAGACGTCACAGACAAGGTGAGTACCTGAACAGACATCACAGACAAGGTGAGTACCCTGAACAGACAAGGTGAGCACCCTGAACAGACAAGGTTAGTACCTTGAACAGACATCACAGACAAGGTGAGTACACTAAACAAACATCACAGACAAGGTGAGTACCCTGAACAGACAAGATGAGCACCCTGAACAGACATCACAGACAAGGTGAGTACCCTGAACAGACAAGGTGAGCACCCTGAACAGACAAGGTGAGCACCCTGAACAGACATCACAGACACGGTGAGTACCTGAACAGACAAGGTGAACACCCTGAACAGACGTCACAGACAAGGTGAGTACCTGAACAGACATCACAGACAGGGTGAGTACCCTGAACAGACAAGGTGAGCACCCTGAACAGACAAGGTGAGCACCCTGAACAGACATCACAGACACGGTGAGTACCTGAACAGACAAGGTGAGCACCCTAAACAGACGTCACAGACAAGGTGAGTACCTGAACAGACATCACAGACAATGTGAGTACCCTGAACAGACAAGGTGAGCACCCTGAACAGACAAGGTTAGTACCTTGAACAGACATGACAGACAAGGTGAGTACACTAAACAAACATCACAGACAAGGTGAGCACCCTGAAGAGACGTCACAGACTTTACCGCAGTGAGTCAGTATTAGAGACAGTACCGCAGTGAGTCCCATTCCTCACCTATATAGTATTATTTGTACTTGTTTTTTAAAGCCCATCCGCCTCACGGTAGCCAGATTTTTGGAGACAATAGCTTCGATCCTAATCGGTAATGCGACGACTAAGCATTTTGGTTCATGTTGCCCGCCGGTTTGCATGCTTACATTTTGTTTTAATATCTTGAACGTATTTTCTTTTACCTTTGTTGTAGGATGACTTTGCCAATAACAGAGAGTTCATCACTGTGCTGGTCTACAAGACGCAAGGAAAGCGCGTGTATTACCCATGTGAGTACAGTTACCAGGGTACAAGTGAGAGGCCGCAGGGGCGTGTGCGTCCTGGGTGTGTGTGTGGGGATTGTTTTCTATGACACTAAGGGCATGTTCGATTTACCTGAAACCGACAGGAAACCGAAACCGGTTTTGAAACCGGTTTCAATGGTTTGCCCACCTTAAAGCGAACGCATAGAAAATGGCCATGTACTTATGAATTTATGCGAGCATAAATATATGCTGTCTGTTTCATTTTCTATCCGCGATTGGACTGTCCGTTAAAAAAATAGTATTATACTTTTGTTCAAAAGTCTCTATTCCTTACATTTATGATTAACGATGGTGTATGGGTTGAACAAATTGACAGTTCCGCGAAACCGAAACCGTCAAACCAGCTTTCTAGATAGTTTTACGGTTTCGAGCAAACCGGTTTCGGTTCTGCTCCTGTCGAACGGTCAGTTCGGCAAACCGGTTGTAAATCGAACACGCCCTAACGGCCTGGCGGTGTGTTGCCATGGCGACTGAGGGTCTGGGTGGTGTGTTGCTATGATACTGAGGATACATGGTGTTGCCATGGCGACTGAGGGTCTATGCGGACTGTTGCCATGGCGACTGAGGGTCTATGCGGACTGTTGCCATGACGCCACTCCGCTAAGGGCCTGGGCGGAATGTGTTGCCATGACGACTAAGAGTATGCGGAGTGTTGCCATGACACTGATGGGTCTGGCCTGTGTGTTACAGACGATCCCCCGCCGTACAAGGACGGGGTGAGGATCAACAGTCCCCACTACCTGTGTAAGATGGTGCAGGAACCGGGCACGGGGCTGTACACGCTGGTCATCTCGCAGTATGAGAAGTCCAGCACGATCCACTACACGTTGCGGGTCTACTCCACGTGCCGCATGAAGCTCTCCCAGATCACGGAGCCCTACAAACACGAGAAGCAGGTCAGTCTGTCTCCCCGAGGTCACGACAAGGTCATGCCAAGGTCGCAACAAAATCACGCAATGTCGCACCGTTAACTTACCGCGCCTAGGTCATGCCAAGTTTATACCAAGGTTGTCCTAAGGTCATATCAAGGTTGTTCTAAGGTCATACCGAGGCTGTCCTTGCAGCTTGCCACCCACCGGGTTGCATTACTCCTCACTACAGGTCACTTGAGTTAAATAGTTAAATAGGTAAATAGCATAAGCGACTAGAATTGTAATGTGCCTTGGGCGGGAAAGACCTTTTGAGATGGGTTTTGAAAGAGTGAAGTGATAACGAATGATAAGGAAGTGGCAGTCGATTCCAGTCATTATTAGTTGATGGGAAAACTATTTCTTTAATTGTACAGTTCTGCGCTTAAAGTTCCCGATGGCACATGCACCTCGTAAAGCATAATGAACTAGATAGCGTGCTCACTGATGCTACGGTATAACCGCCATACAGTAATGTCACTCAATGTCACACTGGTAAGCTTCACTGTCGAAATGGCAAGATCATAGAAAGACAAGCCCCAATTCTAACCCACCACCAGACGATTACCATGGACAATAGGTTGGATAGCAATATGTGAGCTATTCGGAAAGAAGTTGGCGTACTTGTGACCGTTTCTCTCCACTATTCCGTGTCTTATTGCCAGTCGGTCAACAGCGCTACCTATCTATCACTCCTAACACGTCGTTAAGAGACAGTTTTGTCTGTGTGTTGACCAGGTGACTGGGCAGTGGCAGGGGCGCTCTGCCGGGGGGTGCGGTAACTACACCGACACCCACCGGAACAACCCGGTCTTCCAGGTCAAGTTGGATCATCCCGGGACCAGCAATGCCATGCTGGTCGAACTGCGCGGCCCCAAGTACGTGTTCAGTTAAAGCTGCAATTACAATTACGTGTTCAGTTAAAGCTGCGATTACAATTACGTGTAAAGTTGAAACTGCGATTACAATTACGTGTTCAGTTAAAGCTAAAATGGTGATTACGCGTTCAGTTAAAGCTGCAATGACAATTACGTGTTAAGTTAAGGCTACAATTACAATTATGCGTTCAGTTAACTCTGCAATTATAATTACGTGTCAATTTGAAACTGCAATTACAATTGTGTGTCAAATTGAAGCTGCATTTGAATTAAAGCTGCAATTAAAGAAAGTGTCAAATTAAGCTTCAGTGACATTGAACTGAATACATGTTAAGTTAAAGCGCATTACAACGCCGCTGATCGTTATAAAGACCATATATCTCAGTGGTAGAGCACTGACTTGTGATCCTAGGTTTGGGCGTTCGATCCCTCAGTATTTTGATTTACGGATGGCAAAAACCATAGGATCTCTCTACTCGTTACTGTCCGACAATTACGTCGTGATTTACGCTACTGGTTGTAATGACGTAACCAAGATGACGTCATTTTAGGAGAGCGTTATGATAAACAAACAGTTTCGGACCGTAACGAACTCATGACGAAATCCTGTAGCAAGAACTATTTTATCTGAATTTTTAACCTCTATCGTAATCTGCGTGTTATTCTACGTCCAATCCGAAGATTCCTTAAGATTGAACGTGAATGATTGCGTTATGACTTTGACTTCCGTTTGCAGGCAGTACAGCATCGGCTTCACCGTGACCACGGTGTCTGAAAAGGTAGCCAAGGCGCCGGGGGCCTTCGACAAGAAACACTCAGGAGACTTCAGGTTGGTTATAGGCGTATGCAATTGCAATAAATTAATAACTCACAGGTGAGACCTAAAAAGTGGGAGCGCATTTTATTTTCGGACTGATCAGAATTTATATAGTGCTAGACATCTGCGCCATTCACCGGTACCAAATTACCCGGGTTTAGCTGAGAAGAATGGCAAGTTTGTGCAGTTTTTACGTGCAACTCATCGATATTAATTGCTGTCATAATGCCTATCGCGTAACCCGCACAGGAAGGTACTGGAAATTATGGCGTTGTAATCGGTATTTGAGGTGCACACAATGTATGTCAAAGCAGATGAGAAGGACCTTTTCTGAGTTGCATGTGTAAATACTTTAAATATATGTGCAAGAATTACTGCTTACAATGAGGTAGATTATTTGGAAACGTAATACATGTAGTTGGTCAAACAAATATGCTTTCTGAGACATAGTCTAATTGCCTCCTAGATGGCTGTGGCTGTCCAGATTGTCTGATAAACCTCATTTGGCTATCCAGAAACTCTGATAAACCTCATTTGGCTGTCCAGAAACTCTGATAAACCTCATTTGGCTGTCCAGAAACTCTGATAAACCTCATTTAGCTGTCCAGAAACTCTGATTAACCTACTTCTACGGTCCAGAAACTTTGATAAACCTCTTTTGGCTGTCCAGAAACTGTGATAAACCTCATTTTGCTGTCGAGAAACTCTGATTAAGCCCATTTGGCTGTCCAGAAAGTCTGATAAACCTCATTTGGCTGTCTTTGCAGGCGCGGCTTTTCGGTCCTGGAGCTAGAAGACATCTCTGGAGGAGTGTACAACATCTCACCCTGCACCTTCCTCCAGGGACAAGAGGGTCCCTTCATCCTCAACGTCAGCGCGTCCTGCCCTCTGTCCCTGACCCAGCTCCAGTGATAGGGCATGTCCCCTGTCCCTGACCCAGCTCCAGTGATAGGGCCTGCCCTCTGTCCCTGACCCAGCTCCAGTGATAGGGCCTGTCCCCTGTCCCTGACCCAGCTCCAGTGATAGGGCATGTCTCCTGTCCCTGACCCAGCTCCAGTGATAGGGCCTGCCCCCTGTCCCTGACCCAGCTCCAGTGATAGGGCCTGCCCTCTGTCCCTGACCCAGCTCCAGTGATAGGGCTTGCCCCCTGTCCCTGACCCAGCTCCAGTGATAGGGCCTGCCCCCTGTCCCTGACCCAGCTCCAGTGATAGGGCCTGCCCCCTGTCCCTGACTCAGCTCCAGTGATAGGGCATGTCCCCTGTCCCTGACCCAGCTCCAGTGATAGGGCCTGCCCCCTGTCCCTGACCCAGCTCCAGTGATAGGGCAGGTCCCCTGTCCCTGACCCAGCTCCAGTGATAGGGCCTGCCCTCTGTCCCTGACCCAGCTCCAGTGATAGGGCATGTCCCCTGTCCCTGACCCAGCTCCAGTGATAGGGCCTGCCCTCTGTCCCTGACCCAGCTCAAGTGATAGGGCCTGCCCTCTGTCCCTGACCCAGCTCCAGTGATAGGGCCTGCCCTCTGTCCCTGACCCAGCTCCAGTGATAGGGC
This sequence comes from Arenicola marina, assembly GCA_964019135.1. NCBI lineage: Eukaryota > Metazoa > Annelida > Polychaeta > Arenicolidae > Arenicola > Arenicola marina. The sequence continues at coordinate 19,006,797 of OZ025259.1, read as the reverse complement.
CTGCCCTCTGTCCCTGACCCAGCTCCAGTGATAGGGCATGTCTCCTGTCCCTGACCCAGCTCCAGTGATAGGGCAGGTCCCCTGTCCCTGACCCAGCTCCAGTGATAGGGCCTGCCCTCTGTCCCTGACCCAGCTCCAGTGATAGGGCCTGCCCCCTGTCCCTGACCCAGCTCCAGTGATAGGGCCTGCCCTCTGTCCCTGACCCAGCTCCAGTGATAGGGCCTGCCCCCTGTCCCTGACCCAGCTCCAGTGATAGGGCCTGCCCTCTGTCCCTGACCCAGCTCCAGTGATAGGGCCTGCCCTCTGTCCCTGACCCAGCTCCAGTGATAGGGCATGTCTCCTGTCCCTGACCCAGCTCCAGTGATAGGGCCTGCCCTCTGTCCCTGACCCAGCTCCAGTGATAGGGCCTGCCCTCTGTCCCTGACCCAGCTCCAGTGATAGGGCATGTCCCCTGTCCCTGACCCAGCTCCAGTGATAGGGCCTGCCCCCTGTCCCTGACCCAGCTCCAGTGATAGGGCATGTCCCCTGTCCCTGACCCAGCTCCAGTGATAGGGCCTGCCCTCTGTCCCTGACCCAGCTCCAGTGATAGGGCAGGTCCCCTGTCCCTGACCCAGCTCCAGTGATAGGGCCTGCCCCCTGTCCCTGACCCAGCTCCAGTGATAGGGCATGTCCCCTGTCCCTGACCCAGCTCCAGTGATAGGGCCTGCCCTCTGTCCCTGACCCAGCTCCAGTGATAGGGCATGTCCCCTGTCCCTGACCCAGCTCCAGTGATAGGGCCTGCCCTCTGTCCCTGACCCAGCTCCAGTGATAGGGCATGTCCCCTGTCCCTGACCCAGCTCCAGTGATAGGGCCTGCCCTCTGTCCCTGACCCAGCTCCAGTGATAGGGCAGGTCCCCTGTCCCTGACCCAGCTCCAGTGATAGGGCCTGCCCTCTGTCCCTGACCCAGCTCCAGTGATAGGGCCTGCCCTCTGTCCCTGACCCAGCTCCAGTGATAGGGCATGTCCCCTGTCCCTGACCCAGCTCCAGTGATAGGGCCTGCCCCCTGTCCCTGACCCAGCTCCAGTGATAGGGCATGTCCCCTGTCCCTGACCCAGCTCCAGTGATAGGGCCTGCCCCCTGTCCCTGACCCAGCTCCAGTGATAGGGCCTGCCCCCTGTCCCTGACCCAACTCCAGTGATAGGGCATGTCCCCTGTCCCTGACCCAGCTCCAGTGATAGGGCCTGCCCTCTGTCCCTGACCCAGCTCCAGTGATAGGGCCTGCCCTCTGTCCCTGACCCAGCTCCAGTGATAGGGCATGTCTCCTGTCCCTGACCCAGCTCCAGTGATAGGGCAGGTCCCCTGTCCCTGACCCAGCTCCAGTGATAGGGCCTGCCCTCTGTCCCTGACCCAGCTCCAGTGATAGGGCCTGCCCCCTGTCCCTGACCCAGCTCCAGTGATAGGGCCTGCCCTCTGTCCCTGACCCAGCTCCAGTGATAGGGCCTGCCCTCTGTCCCTGACCCAGCTCCAGTGATAGGGCATGTCCCCTGTCCCTGACCCAGCTCCAGTGATAGGGCCTGCCCTCTGTCCCTGACCCAGCTCCAGTGATAGGGCATGTCTCCTGTCCCTGACCCAACTCCAGTGATAGGGCATGTCCCCTGTCCCTGACCCAACTCCAGTGATAGGGCCTGCCCCCTGTCCCTGACCCAACTCCAGTGATAGGGCATGTCCCCTGTCCCTGACCCAGCTCCAGTGATAGGGCCTGCCCTCTGTCCCTGACCCAGCTCCAGTGATAGGGCATGTCTCCTGTCCCTGACCCAGCTCCAGTGATAGGGCATGTCCCCTGTCCCTGACCCAGCTCGAGTGATAGGGCCTGCCCCCTGTCCCTGACCCAACTCCAGTGATAGGGCAGGTCCCCTGTCCCTGACCCAGCTCCAGTGATAGGGCCTGTCCCCTGTCCCTGACCCAGCTCCAGTGATAGGGCAGGTCCCCTGTCCCTGACCCAGCTCCAGTGATAGGGCCTGCCCCCTGTCCCTGACCCAGCTCCAGTGATAGGGCATGTCTCCTGTCCCTGACCCAGCTCCAGTGATAGGGCATGTCTCCTGTCCCTGACCCAGCTCCAGTGATAGGGCCTGCCCCCTGTCCCTGACCCAGCTCCAGTGATAGGGCCTGCCCCCTGTCCCTGTCCCTGACCCAGTGATAGGGCCTGCCCTCTGTCCCTGACCCAGCTCCAGTGATAGAGCCTGCCCCCTGTCCCTGACCCAGCTCCAGTGATAGGGCCTGCCCCCTGTCCCTGACCCAGCTCCAGTGATAGGGCCTGCCCCCTGTCCCTGACTCAGCTCCAGTGATAGGGCATGTCCCCTGTCCCTGACCCAGCTCCAGTGATAGGGCCTGCCCCCTGTCCCTGACCCAGCTCCAGTGATAGGGCCTGCCCCCTGTCTCTGTCCCTGACCCAGTGATAGGGCCTGCCCCCTGTCCCTGACCCAGCTCCAGTGATAGGGCCTGCCCCCTGTCCCTGACCCAGCTCCAGTGATAGGGCCTGCCCCCTGTCCCTGACCCAGCTCCAGTGATAGGGCCTGCCCCCTGTCCCTGACTCAGCTCCAGTGATAGGGCATGTCCCCTGTCCCTGACCCAGCTCCAGTGATAGGGCCTGCCCCCTGTCCCTGACCCAACTCCAGTGATAGGGCATGTCCTCTGTCCCTGACCCAGCTCCAGTGATAGGGCCTGCCCCCTGTCCCTGACCCAGCTCCAGTGATAGGGCATGCCCCCTGTCCCTGACCCAGCTCCAGTGATAGGGCATGCCCCCTGTCCCTGACCCAGTGATAGGGCCTGCCCCCTGTCCCTGACCCAACTCCAGTGACAGGCTCTCAGCGCCTCCTGCCCCCTGTCCCTGACCCAGCTCCAGTGACAGGCTGTCAGCACCTCCTGCCCCCTGTCATCGTGGAAACACGATAGAAAACATAAGTTATGTGTCTTCACCTTGCTGCTTGGAAGCAAGTAGTAGTTGTTTTGATTGCCGTTAATTTGTTTCTCAAGTTGCTTATATGTTAAGTCATGGGTATATGTTGTGTATGAATCGAGTACCATTGGTCTTATCTATCGTCATGCTCAGTATGCGAGTCGTGTGAAGTCTGGTCAAATTATTCACCGAAACATGTCTTTAGTGTATTCGTGTACGGCAGTTTCCTTTGTCATATAGATGGTCATGACAGCTGCTGGTGTGATGTAACGCAGGTCTGACGGCAGCGGGGATTTCAACCTATATACCTTCACCCCCAAACCCACTATTTTGTATCCAAGACCTGTTTAACCGTGTTAAACTGCAGGGCTTAGAAATAAGTATTCTGTTTGTCTCCTTACGACGACAATTCGTCTTGATGTTTGTGTGCGGCAGATATAACATGTCGTCCAACATCTGTTTTGCCAAATGTGCCCACTGCGTTACAATTATGTGTACTACGTCACAGGTATGTGTACTTCGTCACATACGCGTGTACTACGTTACATACGTATGTACTACGTCACATACATGTGTGCTACGCCACAAGTATGTGTATTACGTGAAAACTATGGTGACAGTGACGCGGTTCCACCTGGATGATTTTTTTCTGCTTTGAATTAAACAGAATAATTGGGAAGGGAAGTACCAAGATCTCTATCTAAGTAGCTTTAAGATCGATAATTTCTCTGAGTTGTCAGCTATTACAGTCAGATGATCAAGGATGATTGCGACATTTTACATAAAGTTAAATGTCCGACCGGACTGTGATAGTTCTGTAAAGATTTATGTATAAACGATTTTTAATTAAAAAAATAAAGAGAGAGACCTTAAGTTGAGAAATTTATTGGTTATTGCTTCTCATGACCTGCCATCACTGTTGACACTCTACTTGCGTCAGACCCTGGGCGCCTCTCGGTGTCAGGGCACCAGCCTGACTCCCGGTATCAGGCTCTTTCAGGGCACCAGCCTGACTCCCGGTATCCGGCTCTTTCAGGGCACCAGCCTGATTCCCGGTATCAGGCTCTTTCAGGGCACCAGCCTGACTCCCGGTATCAGGCTCTTTCAGGGCACCAGCCTGACTCCCGGTATCAGGCTCCTTCAGGGCACCAGTCTGACTCCCGGTATCAGGCTCCTTCAGGGCACCAGCCTGACTCCCGGTATCAGGCTCTTTCAGAGCACCAGCCTGACTCCTGGTATCAGGCTCTTTCAGAGCACCAGCCTGACTCCCGGTATCAGGCTCTTTCAGAGCACCAGCCTGACTCCCGGTATCAGGCTCTTTCAGGGCACCAGCCTGACTCCCGGTATCAGGCTCCTTCAGGGCACCAGCCTGACTCCCGGTATCAGGCTCTTTCAGGGCACCAGCCTGACTCCTGGTATCCGGTTCTTTCAGAGCACCAGCCTGATGTATGTTACCTAAGATATGATTGAGTCGGCGTACTAATCTGCCATACGGTACCAGGCAGTATATGTGCTTCACTCAGATGCAGGGTACTAGTCATTGCCAGGACACCATATATTAACCAATCAAATCAAACTCCGGGAAGCAGTCAGGGTACCAAAGTCTTCAAGGTGCGGGTTACCTTTCTCACGCAGGGTCGGAGTCCAGTCTCGGGGCACCAGTCTGTTAACAGGGTACCAGTCAGTCTCTGGTAACCAGTCTCACATAACCAGTCACGGAACCAGTCAGTTTCGGGGAACCAGTCACTATCGGGGTACCAGCCACTCTCGGAGTACCAGTCAATCTGGAGGAACCGGTCAGTATTCGGGAACCAGTTTATTACGGGGGACCAGTCCGTTTCAGGGCACGAGTCAGTCATGGAGTAACCAGTCAGTCTTGGGGAACCAGTGAATCTCAGTCAGGGTTACTGTTTATCAGCGTCAAGCTGTTTAAGGATACGCAGGGTGCCAGTCTAACGCAGGGTATCAGTCTGACGCAGGGTACCAGTCTTGCGCAGGGTACCAATCTGACTGTCGGTACCAGTCTGACGCAGGTTACCAGTCTGACTCGGTACCAGTCTGACGCAGGGTACCATTCTGACTCTCGGTACCAGTCTGACGCAGGGTACCAGCCTGGCGCAGGGTACCAGCCTGGCGCAGGGTACCAGCCTGGCGCAGGGTACCAGTCTGACTCTGGGTACCAGTCTGACTCTGGGTACCAGTCTGACTCTTGTTACCAGTCTGATGCAGGGTACCAGTCTGACTCGATACCAGTCTGACGCAGGGTACCAGTCTGGCGCAGGGTACCAGTCTGACGCAGGTTACCAGTCTGACGCAGGGTACCAGTCTGACGCAGGGTACCAGTCTGACGCAGGGTACCAGTCTAGTAAGAGAATACCATTCTATCTCGGCCTAAGTGTTGGTGGCGCCGGGTTTTCCCCATCGCGTTGGTTGTCCACATTACTGTACATTACTTCAACGGGCATCAGGTTACCATGGAAACAGTGTGCCACGTGAATGCGTTAAATACATCACTTAGCACTTAAGTGTGGCCAGTTTTGGCAAGTGGGTGGCCACGTTTGTTCTCTTGTGTCACAAACAAAAGCTAGTTATCACGGCAAACAATATGAGCAATATGGATGATTTTGTCTGTGGCTGTGTCCCGGGTCCGTTGCCGGGGCTCCGTGGCAAATGGGAGAGGTCACGTGAGGGAGAACGACCCCTCCGTGTGACCCTCCGCGCGAGCTCTCCCAGCGCCACCCTTCCGTGGCGAGCGGATAGCACCGGGTCCTTGAGCGGGCTGGCAAGTCACGTGGCATGTCACGTGGTAAGTCACGTGGGTGGACGGTTTATGACTGTATAACGGTCAGCGAGTGGGTGGGAACACCACCACACCTCCCATCATATCTTCATGAGGAGCCCCGTTTCGCTGCCGCTGGAGGTACTGTCACAGTCCATGCCCCGGACACACGACTTCCCCAGGAGGGTGGCCCCAATGCCGCTGTGGTCACGTGGTTTTGAGGGTGCGGCGCCGGGGTCTCCGCCAGAGGCGGCACCCCAGCCCAGGCGTCCCCCGGGGGGCTGGCCTCTCCGGGCCCCGGGCGGGGGGAGGGAGTGCGGGCGGGCGGCGGCGGCGGCGGCGGTGGGCATGCGGTAGGACCCCCCCAGCTGCTGCTGCTGCTGCTGCTGATGTTGCTGATGCTGGGCGGCCTGTCGCCGCAGGATGTAGACCGCGAAGAGGACGATGATGAGCAGAACGCCACCGCCAGCCAGGGGTACCCCGATATACAGGGCGTGCACCCTGGCCCTCGCCTCCCAGGGCGTCCGCCCCCCACCCGGGACCCCCGTACCCCCGGGACCCCTCGGCGCCGCCACCCTGCCGCGAGTCGTCTCCGCCCCCAGTGCGCCCGCCCCCCGCCAGGTGGCGTGCGTGGCGGCGTGGTCCGCGGAGAGTGACCCCTCCAGGGCGTCCCGGTCCAGTACGCCGTCGGCGCTGTGCAGTACGCCGGACCCCAGTACGCCGGCGTACTCCATGTCTTCCTCGTTCGGTACGCTCGGGTCGTGTACGCCGTTGCCGGCCCGTACGCCCTGACCACGTGGTCCCCGGCGGTCGGCCAGGGTGGGACGACTGTCGGATGGCGACGCGTCGTACTCGTCTGTGGAGAAAATCACACATGGGTGTCAGTTTCGGACACACGCCTTATGCCTTAAGCCGCTGTCACTGCGAGTGTGGGGCGATACATTTGGTCATATCGCGTCAACGGGAGGAGGAAGGGAGAGTGGAGCTACTTTATAGGTTCACCCTACTGTCCCACCTTGTTCTACGTTTTAGGTTCACCGTACTTTTCTACCTTTCTATACTTTTTATGTTCACCCTACTTTCCTACCTTTCTATACTTTTTAGGTTCACTACATTCCTACCTTTTCTCTACTTTTTAGGTTCTCCTACTTTCCTACCTTTCTGTTATTTTTTGGGTTTTCCCTACTTTCCTACTTCTTCACTATTTTTAAATTTGCCCCTACTTTTCCACTACTGTTTTTTAGGTTTGTGAGATTTAACCAGTTGATATATATGCAAGGCACCCATTGTTTGAAGGCAACCCGGCGCGTCAGGACCACGCCACAAGTGTCGGATTGATGCCCGATGAATTATGAGACCGGGTACTGGAATGCAATGTTGTCTGGCCTGGTATCAAAGTGATTCGTCTTGTGGGAAGGGCAAAAGTCATCTCAGTATATAAATATGCAGCAAAGGCATAACTAAGTTTCATCAGAATGTTACGGTGAAGCTTTGGCCCCCGTATCAAGAATGCCCCGGGCTACTTGTTTTCCTGGGCTCCCTACTTTTCACTACTTTTCTAGCACAGATGGCGCTACTTTATTCCAACATTTTTGTGGGGGGTCAATCCTAGGATTGTAATAATATACAATATCATCATATCCAAAAATGATATTCATTATAATATTGGCAACTTTCTGATGCAGACAATGGACCTCCCAGATGAATATTTGTCTATTTGGGCCAGATAATATATGAATAGACTAAAATAATCTTGAAATAGACTTTTAAAACACCTTGGAATAGACTTTAAAACTCTGGAAATAAACTTTAAAACTCTTGAAATAGACTTTAAAACTCTTGAATTACTTTAAAACTCTGGAAATAAACTTTAAAACTCTTGAAATACACTTTAAAACTCTTGAATTAGACTTTAAAACTCTTGAAATAGACTTTAAACTCTTGAAATAGACTTTAAAACTCTTGAAATAAACTTTAAAACTCTTGAAATAGACTTTTAAAAAAATAAAGAAATAGACTTTAAAACTCTTGAATTAGACTTTAAAACTCTTGAAATAGACTTTAAAACTCTTGAAATAGAATTTTAAACAATCTTGAAATGGATTTTTAAAAAATGGACTTTTAAACAATCTTGAAATAGACTTTTAAAAATACTGAATCAGCATTTTAAAAAAAACGTCCAGTGGTCTCCGAATTACCTTGGAGCTGCAGTGCCCAGGTGGGCAGGGTGGGCAGGACGTCCCTGTTACACCAGGGCTGGCGGCAGCAGTAGAGGACAGGCCAGGACCCCTCGTAGCCCTGGGGACGGCGGTTCTCACAGAGCAGTGGGGAGCTGGAGTCTATACAGCCGCGGACGACGCGCGCCACGGTGGGGCTGGCAGCGGGGGGCAGAGGCAGGTACTGGACGAAGCACATGGTCCGTGCCACACACGTCACCTCACCGCTGTCCCGGCACTGCACCGTGGAACACATGCACTCGACGCCCCCTGAAACAGACAACGGGGAGGATGGGGGTTAGTACTCATGTTCATTTCTCTGGCAACACGACAGTACTTGATAATAATAGACCGATCCTTACTACGACACTAAGCCGGGCCCACGCTTGAGTCTTTTTCTCATAATCGTGAGTATGAAATTGACAATCAAAGCGGATGGTAGGAACAACTTTGATGTCAGTGAATGATTGACAGCCTGGATCGGTCTATTACGGAGAACCCCGAGGACCCATTGTTATATGTCGTTTTCCAAAGACGTTAACTTATGTCACATCCGCGTCCCAGAAAAAAAAAAAAACTAAAAATCGACTGATATCACTAGTGGATTTTGACCTGTTGAAATGTCCAACTTTTGCGATGCACCGCAATACATTCTTAGTTGATTTTAAGCTTTCATCTTGAACACAGCCTAGATCTCATGCCTATTTCGAATGTAGATTCAACTAATTTATACAAGGCTTTATTGTTTGGCTTGCGTGACGCCTCGCAAGAATGTAACGTACATATGTTTAGCGCCGTGTGACCCGTACGACCCGTAGCCTAGCGACCCGTAGCCTAGCGACCCGTAGCCTAGCGACCCGTAGTTTTAGCGACCCGAAGCCTTAGCGACCCGTAGCCTAGCGACCCGTAGCCTAGCGACCCGTAACATAGCGACCCGTAGTTTTAGCGACCCGAAGCCTTAGCGACCCGTAGCCTAGCGACCCCTAGAATATACGACCCGTAGCCTAGCGATACGTAGACTACCCGCAGACTGTAACTTAGCGACCCATAGGCTCACCCGCCCGCCACACACTGCTGGTGAATTATACACAAGAATCACAACTATTGAGTGCGCAATAATCAGAAAAACATCACCGAGAGATAAGGCGAAAACAAATAGCGAAAAAAATATGGGTCTTCGACACTATTTTTATGCATGGAATGTGAAACTGAAATGTATCTGGCGTCGAACTTTCGTTCATTCCTTCCCCCTATATATCACTGGTGCCCCCGGCCCCGACGCCTCTACCCCCTCGCGCCTCACCCGCACCCCCCCCCCCCCAGCCCCTGCCACACACCCCACCACCACCAGGATCCGCGCCGGAACGCTGGCACCGCGACCCCGTGTGTGATGCGGCGTGGCGCCTCACGGTCAGGGGGGCAGGTGGGGGGGGGGGGGGTGCGGCGGGGAGGGGCTGGGGGTGGAGGAGGGGGAGCAGATGGGGGGCTTCTCTCTTAAGAATCCCGAGCTACCGGAGACAAACAGAGGGAACCGACGTGGCTGCTTCTCTTCGCTGTTTTTTTTTTCACCTCTGGTTTTGATCAGGCGTTCTGGATATGATAGATCGTGACGGGCCGAGGCCGAGAGTGGCGGGGGCTGGGCGCTGGGCGCTGGAGCTGGGAGCCGGGAGCTGGCCGACTGCACTCCGCCGGCTCCAGGGCGTTTAATCTCCGGCACCCAGGGTCTCGCCTCCTCGCACCGGCAGCTCACCATGGGGACGCAACCCCATCCTCCACCCTTTACCCCTCACCTCCGCTATCCCCTTCCCCCTGAAGACCCCTTACTCATAACCGCTGACCCCCACCCCCTCAGCATGCATTACCGCCCCCCGCACCGCCCCCCCCCCCCTTCGATACCCTTCTGGTGCCTCCAGAGAGCGACAGGCTCCAGGGAACCGGCGGGGTGGCAAGGCGGCGGGGGGGGGGGGAGGAGGGGGGGGAGGCGGGGGCGGGGCGGGGGTGCCGGCTAATGAAGATTTATCGAGCGAGTCAGGTGGAGGGCAGGGCAGTCAGAGAGGTATATGACGACGATGTTTCTTGATTTGTGTCGAGTTCCGCTGTGATCGCGACGGGCAGCAGTCAAATCAGCCCTATAATGGCTGCCTATTACTGGTCGTCTGGCGGGCGGGCGGGCGGGCGAGGCTAGGGGGCCCCTGGCCCACCCCTCCTCCCGCCCACCCCCTCCTCCGGCGCTCCCGGAGACCCACACTCACTATCCTTCCTTCCGCACCATCCCCACGGGGGAGGGGGGGGGTGGGGAGAGGGGCCCGGCGCACCCCCGCCCCCACCACCCCCTCCTCCCTCGCTCCCGGACACCCACACTCACCATCCTTCCTTCCCTTCCTCACCATCCCTATCGGGGGGGGGGGGGGAGGGAGTGCGCCACCGCCAGAGGGTGGTCCGGCGATCCGCCCGGCACTGTGAAAGGGAAGCTCACCGTGTGAGTTACGCGTGGAGAGAGGAGGGGGAGAGGGAAGGGCGGGGGGGGGGGGGGGGGGAGGGGGAGGAGAAGGTGGTACTTAGTGCAGTTGGCTTTGCTTGTTTAGCGAAAGTAAACACGGCTATCATCGCGCTACACACCGGCCATTTATTACCCGCTTCCGCGTGAGTCAGACCAGCCGCCAGCTCCCCCTCCCTCCCCCAAACCCACAGCCAGCCAGCTCCCCCTCCCTCCTCCCCCACCCCCTACAGCCTGCCAGCTTCCCCTCCCTCCCCCAAACCCACACCCAGCCAGCTCCTGCTCCCTCCCCAAACCCACAGGCAGCCAGCTCCCCCTCCCTCCTCCCCCACCCCCTACAGACTGCCAGCTTCCCCTCCCTCCCCCAAACCCACACCAGCCAGCCAGCGCCCCCTCCCTTCCCCACCCCCCACAACTTCCCCTCTATTTCCCCAACCCCACAACCAGCCACCCAGCCAGCCAGCCACCCAGCCACCCTCCTCCGTCTCCCACCCCACCAGGCCAGCCAGTTTCGTGCGTTCGCGCCCCGCCGTGCTGGTGTCTGCTCTTGCGGGACGGCGATCCGATGTCCTCCTCCAGTTCTCAGGGAACATATACACTGGGGTTATCCCCGGAGACAGGACTCCCATCCAGCTCGGATTCTCTCCTCGGAGGCCAAAGCCGACCTTGCAGGTTAAAGTGCGCTTGTCAGGAGAAGGTTATGATAAGATTAAAACCTTTATTTAGGGAGGGTAGTGAATTACAACAATAACACGCTTGTTTTAGACGATTATCATTATATATATATATGGATGGGTGTTATAACACCGCCCCGAACATTATTAAAATGATTTGTCATTTCAAAAGTCCATTTCAAACATCCGGTATGGACGGATGATGACCATGAACCGTTGGTTTAAAAATATTTATTTGACGAGAATATCCCGAATATCTCACGCTAAAAACATGGGACTTCCTAAAAAAATGAGAAGCCAAATGTTACAATGTAAAACAAAATAGGCAATAATACAAATGTCGAGGCTAGTTTGATCCCATATAACGGGTACATGGAAAGAGACAGGAAGGGGGAAAAGGGAAGAGGGATAGACTCAAAGGCTTACTCCTAACAGATTATTGGTATCTGAAACGATGAGTACACGAAACAAATGTAGATACGGCGTCAATAGTACTAGAGTTTTCAGTTAGACGCTCGTGGCCATAGAGAAATAAATGTATAATATCTCTAGTAATACGTCTTTCGCAGACGGACGGATGCCAACCCCCTAACTTTACGATTGAGATCGCGAGTTAGAGTGCCGAATAAATATTCCCTCTCGCGGTTATAAATCGGACCGTCGAGAAAATAACGCCTAGCAGTCTCACTAACAGCACCAAATGGACAGTAGGGGCTTTCGTTGCATAGTTTATCGTACAGGATGTTAGTTTAAAATTCTAAACCCTAGTCGGATTTGCGCTAATGTCACTTGCAACTTTATTGAACCCATTTCGCAATAGCTTATGTTGTTTCGACGTATAGTATGCAGAGAGCAATGCATTGATTGGCTAATTGATTGACAACTACGCAGTGCACGCGATAAAGAGTTCCACATTCGTGTACCTGCGGGAAAGAAACGAGATATATAGCTATTGGTTGTATAATGGATGGCACGAAATTGATTGGCACTGTTGCCTCGCGTCACCCCATGGGAACCCAACCTGGATGGTAGTGTAGAACTGCTAGAGCATGGGGTTACAAACCGAACTGACGTGGATTTAATACACGATTTTCTTTTAAATGTTAGGATATATGATAAAACATAAGCTTCTCAAACACCTTGGAAACACAGGAAAGTAGCGCAACTGGTCGATAGTTTGACGGATCACACTTCGAACCCTTCTTATGTAATGGTACATCGCTAGCAAACTTCCACTGATCAGATGGTTGGTTGTATATTCAGGCCGCTTTAACCACTTTTGGTCATATCGCGTCCATATCGCGTTCAGCGGGTCTTAGTTTTACGGAGAGGGCACCCATCCCAACAGGCCTCCTTCACCCGCCCTCACAGAACCCCCCTCACCCACCCAAACATAGCCCCCTTTACAGACCCCGCCTCACCCATACAAACAGACCCCCATCACCCACTCAAACGGATCTCCATCACCCACCCAAACAGACCCCGCCTCACCCATACAAACAGACCCCCATCACCCACTCAAACAGAATTCCATCACCCACCCAAAGAGACCTCGCCTCACCCACCCAAACAGAACCCCCCCTAACCTTACTCTATATGGAGTGTAGTCCACCTTACTCTATATGGAGTGTAGTCTACCTTACTCTATATGGAGTGTAGTCCACCTTACTCTATATGGAGTGTAGTCCATCTTACTCTATATGGAGTTTAGTCCGCCTTACTCTATATGGAGTGTAGTCCGCCTTACTCTATATGGAGTGTTGTCCACCTTACCCTATATGGAGTGTAGTCCGCCTTACTCTATATGGAGTGTAGTCCGCCTTACTCTATATGGAGTGTAGTCCACCTTACTCTATATGGAGTGTAGTCCGCCTTACTCTATATGGAGTGTAGTCCACCTTACTTTATATGGAGTGTAGTCCACCTGACACTATATGGAGTGTAGTCCACCTTACTCTATATGGAGTGTAGTCCGCCTTACTCTATATGGAGTGTAGTCCACCTTACTTTATATGGAGTGTAGTCCACCTGACACTATATGGAGTGTAGTCCACCTTATTCTATATGGAATGTAGTCCACCTTACTCTACATGGAGTGTAGTCCACCTTACTTTATATGGAGTGTAGTCCACCTGACTCTATATGGAGTGTAGTCCACCTTACTTTATATGGAGTGTAGTCCACCTGACACTATATGGAGTGTAGTCCACCTTATTCTATATGGAATGTAGTCCACCTTACTCTACATGGAGTGTAGTCCACCTTACTTTATATGGAGTGTAGTCCACCTGACACTATATGGAGTGTAGTCCACCTGACTCTATATGGAGTGTAGTCCACCTTACTCTATATGGAGTGTAGTCCGCCTTACTCTATATGGAGTGTAGTCCGCCTTACTCTATATGGAGTGTAGTCCACCTTACTCTATATGGAGTGTAGTTCACCTTACTTTATATGGAGTGTAGTCCACCTTACTCTACATGGAGTGTAGTCCGCCTTACTCTATATGGAGTGTAGTCCGCCTTACTCCATATGGAGTGTAGTCCGCCTTACTCTATATGGAGTGTAGTCCACCTTACTCTATGTGGAGTGCAGTCCGCCTTACTTTATATGGAGTGTAGTCCACCTTACTCTACATGGAGTGTAGTCCGCCTTACTCTATATGGAGTGTAGTCCGCCTTACTCCATATGGAGTGTAGTCCACCTTACTCTATATAGAGTGTAGTCCGCCTTACTCTATATGGAGTGTAGTCCGCCTTACTCTATATGGAGTGTAGTCCACCTTACTCCATATGGAGTGTAGTCCACCTTACTCTATATGGAGTGTAGTCCGCCTTACTCTATATGGAGTGTAGTCCACCTTACTCCATATGGAGTGTAGTCCACCTTACTCTATATGGAGTGTAGTCCGCCTTACTCTATATGGAGTGTAGTCCACCTTACTCCATATGGAGTGTAGTCCACCTTACTCTATATGGAGTGTAGTCCGCCTTACTCTATATAGAGTGTAGTCCGCCTTACTCTATATGGAGTGTAGTCCGCCTTACTCTATATGGAGTGTAGTCCACCTTACTCCATATGGAGTGTAGTCCACCTTACTCTATATGGAGTGTAGTCCGCCTTACTCTATATGGAGTGTAGTCCACCTTACTCCATATGGAGTGTAGTCCACCTTACTCTATATGGAGTGTAGTCCGCCTTACTCCATATGGAGTGTAGTCCACCTTACTCTATATGGAGTGTAGTCCGCCTTACTCTATATGGAGTGTAGTCCACCTTACTCTATATGGAGTGTAGTCCACCTGACTCTATATGGAGTGTAGTCCGCCTTACTCTATATGGAGTGTTGTCCACCTTACTCTATATGGAGTGTAGTCCACCTTACTCTATATGGAGTGTAGTCCACCTTACTCTATATGGAGTGTAGTCCACCTGACTCTATATGGAGTGTAGTCCGCCTTACTCTATATGGAGTGTTGTCCACCTTACTCTATATAGAGTGTAGTCCACCTTACTCTATATAGAGTGTAGTCCGCCTTACTCTATATGGAGTGTAGTCCGCCTTACTCTATATGGAGTGTAGTCCACCTTACTCCATATGGAGTGTAGTCCACCTTACTCTATATGGAGTGTAGTCCGCCTTACTCTATATGGAGTGTAGTCCACCTTACTCCATATGGAGTGTAGTCCACCTTACTCTATATGGAGTGTAGTCCGCCTTACTCCATATGGAGTGTAGTCCACCTTACTCTATATGGAGTGTAGTCCGCCTTACTCTATATGGAGTGTAGTCCACCTTACTCTATATGGAGTGTAGTCCACCTGACTCTATATGGAGTGTAGTCCGCCTTACTCTATATGGAGTGTTGTCCACCTTACTCTATATGGAGTGTAGTCCACCTTACTCTATATGGAGTGTAGTCCGCCTTACTCTATATGGAGTGTAGTCCACCTTACTCCATATGGAGTGTAGTCCACCTTACTCTATATGGAGTGTAGTCCGCCTTACTCCATATGGAGTGTAGTCCACCTTACTCTATATGGAGTGTAGTCCGCCTTACTCTATATGGAGTGTAGTCCACCTTACTCTATATGGAGTGTAGTCCACCTTACTCTATATAGAGTGTAGTCCACCTTACTCTATATAGGGTGTAGTCCACCTTACTCTATATGTAGTGTAGTCCACCTTACTCTATATGGAGTGTAGTCCACCTTACTTTATATGGAGTGTATGTAGTCCACCTTACTCTATATGGAGTGTAGTCCACCTTACTCTATATGGAGTGTAGTCCACCTTACTCTATATGGAGTGTAGTCCACCTTACTTATATGGAGTGTAGTCCACCTTACTCTATATGGAGTGTAGTCCACCTTACTCTATATGGAGTGTAGTCTACCTTACTCTATATGGAGTGTAGTTCACCTTACTCTATGTGGAGTGTAGTCCGCCTTACTCTATATGGAGTGTAGTCCACCTTACTCCATATGGAGTGTAGTCCACCTTACTCTATATGGAGTGTAGTCCACCTTACTCTATATGGAGTGTAGTCCACCTTACTCCAAATGGAGTAAAGTCCACCTTACTCTATATAGAATGTAGTTCACCTTACTCCATATGGAGTGTAGTCCACCTTACTCTATATGGAGTGTAGCTCAAGTCTACATTAGAATCTGTCGTTTGTAGTGAGTTTGGCTTTACTCATGTTGATCAGTTAGGCCTTCTTACTGTAACATATATATATATATATAAACCTTACAGGCATATGGACTACACACAACAGAATCTAAGGTACATGTTCTTCAAATTTCAAATACAATAAATTATACGGAATATAATATGGTGCATTTCTCGCCTGACGAAATAATATTGTATTTGAGTGGATAGGTTTGAAGAAAAAAAATGAACCTATATATACAGAGTAAGACCCTAAAGGACCCCCCCCCCCCCACCCACCCTCCCGTCCAACCCAGGGCGATTGCTCCAGCTTCTTTCTCAGAACAAGAAACGGTCTCACCCCAAGGTATGAGAGAGAGTATGTTATCTCACAGGGCCATCGGCGGGTGTATACCTGAGAGCATGGGACTGGGAGGGGGGGGGGGGGGCGGAGGGGAGGGGGGGGGTGAGGGGGAGGGGGGGTGGATTGGGGGGGGGGGGGGCTGAGGAGTGGGGTGAGGTCCCTCGAAGGTAGGAGCTCTGATAACATCTCTCTCCCTCTTTATCGCTGAGTTGCCCGACGTGAGTGATGAAGGCCGTGACGGGACGTCGCGCCCTCTGGCGGACTCACCTGAGCGACCTCTGGTGTTGACATAGGGACGAAGGTGTGGAGAATGTGTGGTGTGGGTAAGGAGGTATACAGGGTAGTGGGGGCGTGGTGGTGGTGGTGGGCAGGGAGTGGGGGCTACCTACCACCTTCCGGGCGTGTGTGATTAGTCTTTTTTTTCGCGGTCGGCACCTCGCTGTTGTTAGCTAATTACACAGTGCAGGTAACAAAGCAGGACCTGTGAGCGTTAGGGCCGGCCGGGGGGTGGCGGGGGGGGGGGGGGTGTAGGTGAATGGGGGGAGTCGAGGTGACAACCTCATGATGGAATAGCTGTTTGCGTGACTCAAGTTCGCAATGTCTCTCAACAAGTCTCTTTCGGTGTAGAAACCCACAAAGTTTGCCTCACACATCGCACGTACGTAAATCTCTCTACCACTCACTAAGTGGGACACACATATCCTGCCACACACACACAGATGATATTTATCTGTACTACTTAGATGACAACAAACTCTGCCGGACATTTCGAACGCTTCGTTTCAAGCTAAAGAGATACCACCTTGATAGCTCAGTGGGCTAGAACGCTCGCATTGAGTGATCTGGCCGCCCGAGAGCCTAACGGCACGTGGATCAATGGTTCGAGCCCTGCTGTGGCCATGTCTGTGTAGTCGCAGGATACAGGTCCCATATTCTACTTCGCAATGAGTAGGGGGATACCCCCGGGGACATGGCTCCACTGTCCCACCCTTCTCCCATTGACGCGATATGACCAAACGTGATTAAAGCGTCCTGAATATACAACCATCTAGTTAAAGATGGTTTAACGGGGGAGTTCATATGGTGGTGAAGGGGTGAGGGAAGCAATTGGCCTGGGTAGCGCCCTCCCCCTGGGACGATGAAGGGGTGATGGAGGGGAGAGGGAAGCAATGGGCCCGGGTAGCGCCCTCCCCCTGGGACAATGAAGGGGTGGTGGAGGGGGGAGAGGGAAGCAATGGGCCCGGGTAGCGCCCTCCCCCTGGGACAATGAAGGGGTGGTGAAGGGGACAGGGAAGCAATGGGCCCGGGTAGCGCCCTCTCCCTGGGACGATAAAGGGGTGGTGGAGGGGGGAGAGGGAAGCAATGGGCCCGGGTAGCGCCCTCCCCCTGGGACGATGAAGGGGTGATGGAGGGGAGAGGGAAGCAATGGGCCCGGGTAGCGCCCTCCCCCTGGGACGATAAAGGGGTGGTGGAGGGGGGAGAGGGAAGCAATGGGCCCGGGTAGCGCCCTCCCCCTGGGACAATGAAGGGGTGGTGGAGGGGAGAGGGAAGCAATGGGCCCGGGTAGCGCCCTCCCCCTGGGACGATAAAGGGGTGGTGGAGGGGGGAGAGGGAAGCAATGGGCCCGGGTAGCGCCCGCCCCCTGGGACAATGAAGGGGTGGTGGAGGGGAGAGGGAAGCAATGGGCCCGGGTAGCGCCCTCTCCCTGGGACGATAAAGGGGTGGTGGAGGGGGGAGAGGGAAGCAATGGGCCCGGGTAGCGCCCTCCCCCTGGGACGATGAAGGGGTGATGGAGGGGAGAGGGAAGCAATGGGCCCGGGTAGCGCCCTCCCCCTGGGACGATAAAGGGGTGGTGGAGGGGGGAGAGGGAAGCAATGGGCCCGGGTAGCGCCCTCCCCCTGGGACGATAAAGGGGTGGTGGAGGGGGGAGAGGGAAGCAATGGGCCCGGGTAGCGCCCTCCCCCTGGGACGATAAAGGGGTGGTGGAGGGGAGAGGGAAGCAATGGGCCCGGGTAGCGCCCTCCCTCTGGGACAATGAAGGGGTGGTGGAGGGGAGAGGGAAGCAATGGGCCCGGGTAGCGCCCTCCCCCTGGGACAATGAAGGGGTGGTGGAGGGGGGAGAGGGAAGCAATGGGCCCGGGTAGCGCCCTCCCCCTGGGACGATGAAGGGGTGATGGAGGGGAGAGGGAAGCAATGGGCCCGGGTAGCGCCCTCCCCCTGGGACAATGAAGGGGTGGTGGAGGGGGGAGAGGGAAGCAATGGGCCCGGGGAGCGCCCTCCCCCTGGGACGATAAAGGGGTGGTGGTGGGGGGAGAGGGAAGCAATGGGCCCGGGTAGCGCCCTCCCCCTGGGACGATAAAGGGGTGGTGGAGGGGGGAGAGGGAAGCAATGGGCCCGGGTAGCGCCCTCTCCCTGGGACGATAAAGGGGTGGTGGAGGGGGGAGAGGGAAGCAATGGGCCCGGGTAGCGCCCTCCCCCTGGGACAATGAAGGGGTGGTGGAGGGGAGAGGGAAGCAATGGGCCCGGGTAGCGCCCTCCCCCTGGGACGATAAAGGGGTGGTGGTGGGGGGAGAAGGAAGCAATGGGCCCGGGTAGCGCCCTCCCCCTGGGACGATAAAGGGGTGGTGGAGGGGAGAGGAAAGCAATGGGCCCGGGTAGCGCCCTCCCCCTGGGACGATCAAGGGGTGGTGGAGGGGAGAGGGAAGCAATGGGCCTGGGTAGCGCCCTCCCCCTGGGACGATAAAGGGGTGGTGGTGGAGGGGAGAGGGAAGCAATAGGCCCGGGTAGCGCCCTCCCCCTGGGACGATGAAGGGGTGGTGGAGGGGAGAGGGAAGCAATGGGCCCGGGTAGCGCCCTCCCCCTGGGACGATAAAGGGGTGGTGGAAGGGGGGGAGAGGGAAGCAATGGGCCCGGGTAGCGCCCTCCCCCTGGGACGATAAAGGGGCGGTGGAGGGGAGAGGGAAGCAATGGGCCCGGGTAGCGCCCTCTCCCTGGGACGATGAAGGGGTGGTGGGGGGGGGAGAGGGAAGCAATGGGCCCGGGTAGCGCCCTCCCCCTGGGACGATAAAGGGGTGGTGGAGGGGAGAGGGAAGCAATGGGCCCGGGTAGCGCCCTCCCCCTGGGACGATCAAGGGGTGGTGGAGGGGGGAGAGGGAAGCAATGGGCCCGGGTAGCGCCCTCCCCCTGGGACGATAAAGGGGTGGTGGAGGGGAGAGGGAAGCAATGGGCCCAGGTAGCGCCCTCCCCCTGGGACAATAAAGGGGTGGTGGAGGGGAGAGGGAAGCAATGGGCCCGGGTAGCGCCCTCCCCCTGGGACGATAAAGGGGTGGTGGAGGGGAGAGGGAAGCAATGGGCCCGGGTAGCGCCCTCCCCCTGGGACGATAAAGGGGTGGTGGAGGGGAGAGGGAAGCAATGGGCCCGGGTAGCGCCCTCCCACTGGGACAATGAAGGGGTGGTGGAGGGGAGAGGGAAGCAATGGGCCCAGGTAGCGCCCTCTCCCTGGGACGATCAAGGGGTGGTGGAGGGGGAGAGGGAAGCAATGGGTCCGGGTAGCGCCCTCCCCCTGGGACGATAAAGGGGTGGTGGAGGGGAGAGGGAAGCAATGGGCCCGGGTAGCGCCCTCCCCCTGGGACAATGAAGGGGTGGTGGAGGGGAGAGGGAAGCAATGGGCCCAGGTAGCGCCCTCTCCCTGGGACGATAAAGGGGTGGTGGTGGGGGGAGAGGGAAGCAATGGGCCCGGGTAGCGCCCTCTCCCTGGGACGATAAAGGGGTGGTGGTGGGGGGAGAGGGAAGCAATGGGCCCGGGTAGCGCCCTCTCCCTGGGACGATCAAGGGGTGGTGGAGGGGGAGAGGGAAGCAATGGGCCCGGGTAGCGCCCTCCCCCTGGGACGATAAAGGGGTGGTGGAGGGGAGAGGGAAGCAATGGGCCCGGGTAGCGCCCTCCCCCTGGGACAATGAAGGGGTGGTGGAGGGGAGAGGGAAGCAATAGGCCCGGGTAGCGCCCTCTCCCTGGGACGATAAAGGGGTGGTGGAGGGGAGAGGGAAGCAATGGGCCCAGGTAGCGCCCTCTCCCTGGGACGATAAAGGGGTGGTGGAGGGGGGAGAGGGAAGCAATGGGCCCGGGTAGCGCCCTCCCCCTGGGACGATAAAGGGGTGGTGGAGGGGGGAGAGTGAAGCAATGGGCCCGGGTAGCGCCCTCTCCCTGGGACGATAAAGGGGTGGTGGAGGGGGGAGAGTGAAGCAATGGGCCCGGGTAGCGCCCTCTCCCTGGGACGATAAAGGGGTGATGGAGGGGGAGAGGGAAGCAATGGGCCCAGGTAGCGCCCTCCCCCTGGGACGATAAAGGGGTGGTGGAGGGGGGAGAGTGAAGCAATGGGCCCGGGTAGCGCCCTCTCCCTGGGACGATAAAGGGGTGGTGGTGGGGGGAGAGTGAAGCAATGGGCCCGGGTAGCGCCCTCTCCCTGGGACGATCAAGGGGTGGTGGAGGGGGGAGAGTGAAGCAATGGGCCCGGGTAGCGCCCTCTCCCTGGGACGATAAAGGGGTGGTGGTGGGGGGAGAGTGAAGCAATGGGCCCGGGTAGCGCCCTCCCCCTGGGACGATAAAGGGGTGGTGGAGGGGGGAGAGTGAAGCAATGGGCCCGGGTAGCGCCCTCTCCCTGGGACGATAAAGGGGTGGTGGAGGGGGAGAGGGAAGCAATGGGCCCGGGTAGCGCCCTCCCCCTGGGACGATAAAGGGGTGGTGGAGGGGAGAGGGAAGCAATGGGCCCGGGTAGCGCCCTCCCCCTGGGACAATGAAGGGGTGGTGGAGGGGAGAGGGAAGCAATGGGCCCGGGTAGCGCCCTCCCCCTGGGACGATAAAGGGGTGGTGGAGGGGGGAGAGTGAAGCAATGGGCCCGGGTAGCGCCCTCTCCCTGGGACGATAAAGGGGTGGTGGAGGGGGGAGAGTGAAGCAATGGGCCCGGGTAGCGCCCTCTCCCTGGGACGATAAAGGGGTGGTGGAGGGGGAGAGGGAAGCAATGGGCCCGGGTAGCGCCCTCCCCCTGGGACGATAAAGGGGTGGTGGAGGGGGGAGAGTGAAGCAATGGGCCCGGGTAGCGCCCTCTCCCTGGGACGATAAAGGGGTGGTGGAGGGGGGAGAGTGAAGCAATGGGCCCGGGTAGCGCCCTCTCCCTGGGACGATAAAGGGGTGGTGGAGGGGGAGAGGGAAGCAATGGGCCCGGGTAGCGCCCTCCCCCTGGGACGATAAAGGGGTGGTGGAGGGGAGAGGGAAGCAATGGGCCCGGGTAGCGCCCTCCCCCTGGGACAATGAAGGGGTGGTGGAGGGGAGAGGGAAGCAATGGGCCCAGGTAGCGCCCTCTCCCTGGGACGATAAAGGGGTGGTGGAGGGGAGAGGGAAGCAATGGGCCCGGGTAGCGCCCTCCCCCTGGGACGATAAAGGGGTGGCGGGGGGGGGGGAGCAATGGGCCCGGGTAGCGCCCTCCCCCTGGGACGATAAAGGAGTGGTGGGGGGGGGAGCAATGGGCCCGGGTAGCGCCCTCCCCCTGGGACGATAAAGGGGTGGTGGTGGAAGGGGGGAGGGAAGCAATGGGCCCGGGTAGCGCCCTCCGGGTGGAACGATAAAAGGGTGGTGGAGGAGAGAGGGATGAACCATCCCAAGTTCAAGGACGTCCCGATAGATTCAGGCACATGAGGCTCGGCTCGTTTTTGGGTTGGTGGTTACAGCGTGGGTTGTGGGTGGGTACAGTGTGAGCGGTGGTTGGGTGAGAGCGAAGGTGGCGGGTTAGGGCCCCGGGGGTGTTGGGGGCGGACAATACCTTGCGGGCGGGGAATATCGCACTTTTTGTCGCCCCCGCACATTGCCTTTAAAGGCCTTTCGTGTTACACCCCCCCCCCCCCCCCGACCCTCCTGCTCCTCTCCTCCACCCCCTCAATTGCTTTTTGGGGTGTCGCTGATGCTTGTAGCGATGTGGCCTCGTCCGGCCGCTATCGCGTCGGCGATCGGTCTGACTGGAGCCAGCTAGGCGGCAAGGGTCACGCCCCCTGTCTCCATCACTGCGTCCCCTCTCTGCTTCATCTCTCTACCTCATGTCTCTATGTACTGTCTCCATCACTGCGTCCCCTCTCTGCTTCATCTCTCTACCTCATGTCTCTATGTTCTGTCTCCATCACCGCGTCCCCTCTCTGCTTCATCTCTCTACCTGATGTCTCTATGTTCTGTCTCCATCACTGCGTCCCCTCTCTGCTTCATCTCTCTACCTCATGTCTCTATGTTCTGTCTCCATCACTGCGTCCCCTCTCTGCTTCATCTCTCTACCTGATGCCTCTATGTTCTGTCTCCATCACCGCGTCCCCTCTCTGCTTCATCTCTCTACCTCATGTCTCTATATTCTGTCTCCATCACCGCGTCCCCTCTCTGCTCCATCTCTCTACCTCATGTCTCTATGTTCTGTCTCCATCACCGCGTCCCCTCTCTGCTTCATCTTTCTACCTCATGTCTCTATGTTCTGTCTCCATCACCGCGTCCCCTCTCTGCTTCATCTCTCTACCTCATGTCTCTATATTCTGTCTCCATCACCGCGTCCCCTCTCTGCTTCATCTCTCTACCTCATGTCTCCATGTTCTGTCTCCATCACCGCGTCCCCTCTCTGCTTCATCCCTCTACCTCATGTCTCTATATTCTGTCTCCATCACCGCGTCCCCTCTCTGCTACATATCTCTACCTCATGTGTCTACGTTCTGTCTCCATCACCGCGTCCCCTCTCTGCTACATCTCTCTACCTGATGTCTCTATGTTCTGTCTCCATCACCGCTCCCCTCTCTGCTTCATCTCTCTACCTCATGTCTCTATGTTCTGTCTCCATCACCGCGTCCCCTCTCTGCTTCATCTCTCTACCTCATGTCTCTATGTTCTGTCTCCATCACCGCGTCCCCTCTCAGCTTCATCTCTCTACCTCATGTCTCTATGTTCTGTCTCCATCACCGCTCCCCTCTCTGCTTCATCTCTCTACCTCATGTCTCTATGTTCTGTCTCCATCACCGCGTCCCCTCTCTGCTTCATCTCTCTACCTCATGTCTCTATGTTCTGTCTCCATCACCGCGTCCCCTCTCTGCTTCATCTCTCTACCTCATGTCTCTACGTTCTGTCTCCATCACCGCGTCCCCTCTCTGCTACATCTCTCTACCTCATGTCTCTATGTTCTGTCTCCATCACCGCGTCCCCTCTCTGCTTCATCCCTCTGCCTCATGTCTCTATGTTCTGTCTCCATCACTGCGTCCCCTCTCTGCTTCATCTCTCTACCTCATGTCTCTATGTTCTGTCTCCATCACTGCGTCCCCTCTCTGCTTCATCTCTCTACCTGATGTCTCTATGTTCTGTCTCCATCACCGCGTCCCCTCTCTGCTACATCCCTCTGCCTCATGTCTCTATGTTCTGTCTCCATCACTGCGTCCCCTCTCTGCTTCATCTCTCTACCTCATGTCTCTGTGTTCTGTCTCCATCACTGCGTCCCCTCTCTGCTTCATCTCTCTACCTCATGTCTCTACGTTTTGTCTCCATCACCGCGTCCCCTCTCCGCTTCATCTCTCTACCTCTTGTCTCTATGTTCTGTCTCCATCACCGCGTCCCCTCTCTGCTTCATCTCTCTACCTCATGTCTCTATGTTCTGTCTCCATCACCGCGTCCCCTCTCTGTTTCATCTCTCTACCTCATGTCTCTATGTTCTGTCTCCATCACCGCGTCCCCTCGCTGCTTCATCTCTCTACCTCATGTCTCTATGTTCTGTCTCCATCACCGCGTCCCCTCTCTGCTCCATCTCTCTACCTCATGTCTCTATGTTCTGTCTCCATCACCGCGTCCCCTCTCTGCTTCATCTCTCTACCTCATGTCTCTATGTTCTGTCTCCATCACCGCGTCCCCTCTCTGCTTCATCTCTCTACCTCATGTCTCTATGTTCTGTCTCCATCACCGCGTCCCCTCTCCGCTTCATCCCTCTACCTCATGTCTCTATATTCTGTCTCCATCACCGCGTCCCCTCTCTGCTACATATCTCTACCTCATGTGTCTACGTTCTGTCTCCATCACCGCGTCCCCTCTCTGCTTCATCTCTCTACCTCATGTCTCTATGTTCTGTCTCCATCACCGCGTCCCCTCGCTGCTTCATCTCTCTACCTCATGTTTCTATATTCTGTCTCCATCACCGCGTCCCCTCTCTGCTTCATCTCTCTACCTCATGTCTCTATGTTCTGTCTCCATCACCGCGTCCCCTCTCTGCTTCATCCCTCTACCTCATGTCTCTATACTCTGTCTCCATCACCGCGTCTCCTCTCTGCTACATATCTCTACCTCATGTGTCTACGTTCTGTCTCCATGACCGCGTCCCCTCTCTGCTTCATCTCTCTACCTCATGTCTCTATGTTCTGTCTCCATCACCGCGTCCCCTCTCTGCTTCATCCCTCTACCTCATGTCTCTATATTCTGTCTTCATCACCGCGTCCCCTCTCTGCTACGTCTCTCTACCTCATGTGTCTACGTTCTGTCTCCATCACCGCGTCCCCTCTCTGCTACATCTCTCTACCTCATGTCTCTATGTTCTGTCTCCATCACTGCGTCCCCTCTCTGCTTCATCTCTCTACCTCATGTCTCTATGTTCTGTCTCCATCACCGCGTAGCCTCGCTGCTTCATCTCTCTACCTCATGTCTCTATGTTCTGTCTCCATCACTGCGTCCCCTCTCTGCTTCATCTCTCTACCTCATGTCTCTATGTTCTGTCTCCATCACCGCTCCCCTCTCTGCTTCATCTCTCTACCTCATGTCTCTATGTTCTGTCTCCATCACCGCGTCCCCTCTCTGCTTCATTTCTCTACCTCATGTCTCTATGTTCTGTCTCCATCACCGCGTCCCCTCTCTGCTTCATCCCTCTACCTCATGTCTCTATGTTCTGTCTCCATCACCGCGTCCCCTCTCTGCTTCATCTCTCTACCTCATGTCTCTATGTTCTGTCTCCATCACCGCGTCCCCTCTCTGCTTCATCCCTCTACCTCATGTCTCTATATTCTGTCTCCATCACCGCGTCCCCTCTCTGCTTCATCTCTCTACCTCATGTCTCTATGTTCTGTCTCCATCACCGCGTCCCCTCTCTGCTTCATCTCTCTACCTCATGTCTCTATGTTCTGTCTCCATCACCGCGTCCCCTCTCTGCTTCATCTCTCTACCTCATGTCTCTATGTTCTGTCTCCATCACCGCGTCCCCTCTCTGCTTCATCCCTCTACCTCATGTCTCTATATTCTGTCTCCATCACCGCGTCCCCTCTCTGCTTCATCCCTCTACCTCATGTCTCTATGTTCTGTCTCCATCACCGCGTCCTCTCTCTGCTACATATCTCTACCTCATGTCTCTATATTCTCTCCATCACCGCGTCCCCTCTCTGCTTCATCCCTCTACCTCATGTCTCTATATTCTGTCTCCATCACCGCGTCCCCTCTCTGCTTCAGCTCTCTACCTTATGTCACTATGTTCTGTCTCCATCCCCGCGTCCCCTCTCTGCTTCATCTCTTTACCTCATGTCTCTATGTTCTGTCTCCATCACCGCGTCCCCTCTCTGCTTCATCTCTCTACCTCATGTCTCTATGTTCTGTCTCCATCACTGCGTCCGCGTCTCTGCTTCATCTCTCTACCTCATGTCTCTATGTTCTGTCTCCATCACCGCGTCCCCTCTCTGCTTCATCTCTCTACCTCATGTCTCTATGTTCTGTCTCCATCACCGCGTCCCCTCTCTGCTTCATCCCTCTACCTCATGTCTCTATGTTCTGTCTCCATCACTGCGTCCCTTCTCTGCT
The DNA here is from genome assembly GCA_964019135.1 of Arenicola marina. Lineage (NCBI taxonomy): Eukaryota > Metazoa > Annelida > Polychaeta > Arenicolidae > Arenicola > Arenicola marina. The sequence goes on along the minus strand of OZ025259.1, from coordinate 18,980,842 downwards.
TCATCTCTCTACCTCATGTCTCTATATTCTGTCTCCATCACCGCGTCCCCTCTCTGCTTCATCCCTCTACCTCATGTCTCTATGTTCTGTCTCCATCACCGCGTCCCCTCTCCGCTTCATCTCTCTACCTCATGTCTCTATGTTCTGTCTCCATCACCGCGTCCCCTCTCTGCTTCATCTCTCCACCTCATGTCTCTATGTTCTGTCTCCATCACAGCGTCCCCTCTTTGCTTCATCTCTCTACCTCATGTCTCTATGTTCTGTCTCCATCACTGCGTCCCCTCTCTGCTTCATCTCTCTACCTCATGTCTCTATATTCTGTCTCCATCACCGCGTCCCCTCTCTGCTTCATCCCTCTAACTCATGTCTCTATGTTCTGTCTCCATCACCGCGTCCCCTCTCCGCTTCATCTCTCTACCTCATGTCTCTATGTTCTGTCTCCATGACCGCGTCCCCTCTCTGCTTCATCTCTCTACCTCATGTCTCTATGTTCTGTCTCCATCACCGCGTCCCCTCTCTGTTTCATCTCTCTACCTCATGTCTCTATGTTCTGTCTCCATCACCGCGTCCCCTCGCTGCTTCATCTCTCTACCTCATGTCTCTATGTTCTGTCTCCATCACCGCGTCCCCTCTCTGCTCCATCTCTCTACCTCATGTCTCTATGTTCTGTCTCCATCACCGTGTCCCCTCTCTGCTTCATCTCTCTACCTCATGTCTCTATGTTCTGTCTCCATCACCGCGTCCCCTCTCTGCTTCATCCCTCTACCTCATGTCTCTATATTCTGTCTCCATCACCGCGTCCCCTCTCTGCTACATATCTCTACCTCATGTGTCTACGTTCTGTCTCCATCACCGCGTCCCCTCTCTGCTTCATCTCTCTACCTCATGTCTCTATGTTCTGTCTCCATCACCGCGTCCCCTCGCTGCTTCATCTCTCTACCTCATGTCTCTATATTCTGTCTCCATCACCGCGTCCCCTATCTGCTTCATCTCTCTACCTCATGTCTCTATGTTCTGTCTCCATCACCGCGTCCCCTCTCTGCTTCATCCCTCTACCTCATGTCTCTATACTCTCTCTCCATCACCGCGTCTCCTCTCTGCTACATATCTCTACCTCATGTGTCTACGTTCTGTCTCCATGACCGCGTCCCCTCTCTGCTTCATCTCTCTACCTCATGTCTCTATGTTCTGTCTCCATCACCGCGTCCCCTCTCTGCTTCATCCCTCTACCTCATGTCTCTATATTCTGTCTTCATCACCGCGTCCCCTCTCTGCTACGTCTCTCTACCTCATGTGTCTACGTTCTGTCTCCATCACCGCGTCCCCTCTCTGCTACATCTCTCTACCTCATGTCTCTATGTTCTGTCTCCATCACTGCGTCCCCTCTCTGCTTCATCTCTCTACCTCATGTCTCTATGTTCTGTCTCCATCACCGCGTCCCCTCTCTGCTTCATCTCTCTACCTCATGTCTCTATGTTCTGTCTCCATCACCGCGTCCCCTCTCTGCTTCATCCCTCTACCTCATGTCTCTATATTCTGTCTCCATCACCGCGTCCCCTCTCTGCTACATCTCTCTACCTCATGTCTCTATGTTCTGTCTCCATCACCGCGTCCCCTCTCTGCTTCATCTCTCTACCTCATGTCTCTATGTTCTGTCTCCATCACCGCGTCCCCTCTCTGCTTCATCCCTCTACCTCATGTCTCTATATTCTGTCTCCATCACCGCGTCCCCTCTCTGCTTCATCTCTCTACCTCATGTCTCTATGTTCTGTCTCCATCACCGCGTCCCCTCTCTGCTTCATCTCTCTACCTCATGTCTCTATGTTCTGTCTCCATCACCGCGTCCCCTCTCTGCTTCATCTCTCTACCTCATGTCTCTATGTTCTGTCTCCATCACCGCGTCCCCTCTCTGCTTCATCCCTCTACCTCATGTCTCTATATTCTGTCTCCATCACCGCGTCTCCTCTCTGCTTCATCTCTCTACCTCATGTCTCTATGTTCTGTCTCCATCACCGCGTCCCCTCTCTGCTACATATCTCTACCTCATGTCTCTATATTCTCTCCATCACCGCGTCCCCTCTCTGCTTCATCCCTCTACCTCATGTCTCTATATTCTGTCTCGATCACCGCGTCCCCTCTCTGCTTCATCTCTCTACCTTATGTCACTATGTTCTGTCTCCATCCCCGCGTCCCCTCTCTGCTTCATCTCTCTACCTCATGTCTCTATGTTCTGTCTCCATCACCGCGTCCCCTCTCTGCTTCATCTCTCTACCTCATGTCTCTATGTTCTGTCTCCATCACTGCGTCCGCGTCTCTGCTTCATCTCTCTACCTCATGTCTCTATGTTCTGTCTCCATCACCGCGTCCCCTCTCTGCTTCATCTCTCTACCTCATGTCTCTATGTTCTGTCTCCATCACCGCGTCCCCTCTCTGCTTCATCCCTCTACCTCATGTCTCTATGTTCTGTCTCCATCACTGCGTCCCCTCTCTGCTTCATCTCTCTACCTCATGTCTCTATATTTCTCCATCACCGCGTCCCCTCTCTGCTTCATCCCTCTACCTCATGTCTCTATGTTCTGTCTCCATCACCGCGTCCCCTCTCCGCTTCATCTCTCTACCTCATGTCTCTATTTTCTGTCTCCATCACCGCGTCCCCTCTCTGCTTCATCTCTCCACCTCATGTCTCTATGTTCTGTCTCCATCACAGCGTCCCCTCTCTGCTTCATCTCTCTACCTCATGTCTCTATGTTCTGTCTCCATCACTGCGTCCCCTCTCTGCTTCATCTCTCTACCTCATGTCTCTATATTCTGTCTCCATCACCGCGTCCCCTCTCTGCTTCATCCCTCTAACTCATGTCTCTATGTTCTGTCTCCATCACCGCGTCCCCTCTCCGCTTCATCTCTCTACCTCATGTCTCTATGTTCTGTCTCCATGACCGCGTCCCCTCTCTGCTTCATCTCTCTACCTCATGTCTCTATGTTCTGTCTCCATCACCGCGTCCCCTCTCTGCTTCATCTCTCTACCCCATGTCTCTACGTTCTGTCTCCATCACCGCGTCCCCTCTCTGCTTCATCTCTCTACCTCATGTCTCTATGTTCTGTCTCCATCACCGCGTCCCCTCTCTGCTTCATCTCTCTACCTCATGTCTCTATGTTCTGTCTCCATCACCGCGTCCCCTCTCTGCTTCATCTCTCTACCTCATGTCTCTATGTTCTGTTCCCGTCCCCTCTCCGCTTCATATGTCGACCTTCTGTGTCTACCTCCTGTCTCTACCACCTGCATTACTCTGTCTCCACATCTTCTCTCTACCTCATATCTGTACTTCCTGCCTCTGCGTCTTCATAGCGGAATTCCTACCTCATCGCTCTGTTTTTGTATGCTCTACCTCTACCTTCTACCTCAGCCGCATATCACGGCGTCTCTCGGACGAAGAGACGAATATGCATTTCTTTTTCAAACTTCGATTTGTAGCCCAAATATGTTATTACACGAAAGGGCAAATACGCACATATAACATTTGCCTCAATGCCAAATCACCTAAAATGAACTATTAACTAGCCTTTATAATACTGCTAAGGACAGCTAAGGTCCTACTCATCAAGACTAAAATTATGGCAAGTTACGATGAATATAAGGATATCATATCATCAGCCAATTTATAGAACATAATTGTTGCTTCGGGGGGCGGTTTGGTCTCCAGCGGGAGTCGAACTCACGATCTCCCGATCTCAAGTCAACCACTCTACCTCTTCGGCTAAAGGGGTGACCCGTCTAACCGAGGCTAGTAGGAATGGTTTGACTCACTGCTACATAATCAACAGTGGATTCCGCGAGCGTCATACCGATGGATATTCGTCCGAGTGTCGACGATTATTCTGTCCTCTTTCTCGCCAGACCTTCGTATCATCCTCATCTCTATCCACCGGCGTTTTATGAACCCACTCGTCTCTCACTATTTGTCCTCTTTCTCGCTCTCCTGTGTATTGGTACACATTTGCCTTGCCCCTTTCTCTCTCCCCGTTGCTGCTGCCTCCGCCCTCTCTTCCCTCGATTCCTCGCCTCTCTCTCTCTCCCTCGCTGATTCCCACCTCTCTCCCCTTTCCTTATCCCACCCTCTCCCTTTCCCTTCCTTGTCCCACCCCTTGTCTTGCCTCTCTGTATCCCCTTTTCTCTCTTCCCTCTCTGTCTCACACCCTGTCGCTGGCTGGGTCTCCCAATCCGCTCGATCTCTCTGCCACCCTCCCCCCTCTCTCTCTTGTATTCACATTCCCTTGTGTCTGTCCACTCTCACTCCTGTCATCTCTGCTGTCGCACCTTCTTCCTCCAAATTCTCTGTCTCTGTCCCTGTCCTCTATTCTTCAGGCTCTTTCCCTCTCTCTTCTCTGATCTATCTCTCTCATGGACTTTTCTGGACGGACGTACACCGAGCCCATCACGACCCCTCCCATACCCCCTCGCCCCCCTCCCTCGGGACGGGGGAGGGGGGGGGGCACTACATTACGACAGTGGTGGTGGTGTGCCGCCCATGCCATAGAGAGCATTTGGGGAGCGAGAGAGAAATGCGTGATTTTGTGATCATTGAGAGATAATTCGAAATTTGTGGTTAACAAAGGCATCTAAAATGGACACTGACATTCATGACAAAATGTCTGGAGGTTGATTATTTGAAGACTTTCGATATCAACTAGACTGTATAGTCATACACAGCAATTGAGAAAAGAAAAGTCTCAGATGGGCCCATCGAGAGAAACGAGAAACTGTAGATTCTGTTTCGGGAATTGAGAGAAAAAAGGCGAAAAAAGGGGCCAATTGGGCGGCACATATGTATATAACTTAACTATATAACCTAACTACATGTAGTACCCCCCCCCCCCCCCCGGGCCCCTTCCCTGCACCCCTTTAACAACCTTCCCTAGCAACACCCGCCGGCGTCCCCACCCCTCTAACACCCGCCGCCATCCCCACCCCTCCAACACCCGCCGGCGTCCCCACCCCTCTAACACCCGCCGGCGTTCCCACCCCTCCAACACCCGCCGGCGTCCCCACCCCTCCAACACCCGCCGGCGGCCCCACCCCTCCAACACCCGCCGGCGTCGCCAACCCTCCAACACCCGCCGGCGTCCCCACCTCTCTAACACCCGCCGGCGTCCCCACCCCTCTAACACCCGCCGGCGTCCCAACCCCTCTATCACCCGCCGGCGTCCCCACTCCTCCAACACCCACCGGCGTCCCCACCCTTCTAACACCCGCCGGCGTCCCCACCCCTCTAACACCCGCCGGCGTCCCCACCCCTCTAACACCGACTTCCATCCACCCCTACACTCCTCATCCACCCCCTCACCTCACGCCACCCCCTTACCTCACCCCTTCACCCCACCTCACCCCCCTCACTCCACCCCCTCCAGTAGACATAAAAGTAGATAACCATACATACTGTGAAAGGGGTTTGCTTGAAACGAAACAACTTTATATTCTCTTGACATGCGAATCTCTTATTAACACTCCGTGTAGTATATGAAGGGGTAATTGAGCGGAGATATATGCTTACCTTGGCACCGAGCCACGAGACTCTGGATGAAGACCAGGACACAGGTTATCCGGGTTGGCGTATCCATGGTGACGGTGAGAGAGAGGCTACCAGTAGCCAGGCGACCTTGAGAGCGACCACTCGGACTCGTGTGACCTTGAGAGCGTCGGTACGAGCGTCCGTACGAAACGGCAAGTGATCCTAAGTGACCACGTTGGTACGACCAGGTGAGCCTGGCTCCTAGGGGACCACCTTGGTAGTCTGATCCGGAGTGACCACGTTGGTACGGCCTGATCCCAAGTGACCACGTTGGTACGACCTGATCCCAAGTGACCACGTTGGTACGGCCTGATCCCAAGTGACCACGTTGGTACGGCCTGATCCTAAGTGACCACGTTGGTACGGCCTGATCCGGAGTGACCACGTTGGTACGGCCTGATCCCAAGTGACCACGTTGGTACGGCCTGATCCCAAGTGACCACGTTGGTACGGCCTGATCCCAAGTGACCACGTTGGTACGGCCTGATCCTAAGTGACCACGTTGGTACGGCCTGAGCCTAAGTAACTACGTTGGTACGGCCTGATCCTAAGTGACCACGTTGGTACGGCCTGATCCTAAGTGACCACGTTGGTACGGCCTAAGCCTAAGTAACCACGTCGGTACGGCCTGATCCCAAGTGACCACGTTGGTACCGCCTGATCCCAAGTGACCACGTTGATACGGCCTGATCCTAGGTGACCACCATGGTACGACCACACTCGTGTGTTCAGCGCTGATTCCTGAAGTGGCTGTCGTGAGGCTGCGTGAAAAGCAAGTCGCTGGGGGCTGAACGACCGTGCCGCCACCTAGCGGTCGAGATCCCTCCTGTCCATCGCGGTGCTCAACTCCCGCTATGTCCCGCCCTCCGCAGTGACGTGAGGCGCTTTGAACTGCGGCCGGCTGTCAGGGGGTGGGGGGGGGGGGCTTCCGGGGGCGGTGGGGGCTGTCGGGGCGCCAGGCCAGGCCTAGTGGCAGAGCGCGCTCACTTACAGCTGACACACCGGCCCAGGTTTACCATTGGCAGATGGAGGTCCGTCCCCACTACAGCACAGCGCGGCGTGGCGTGACCAGGGAGCCCGCATCGCTCACTGAGTCGGCAGCCGGTGGAAGGCCAGACCAGGAGACCGGCTGCCTCCCTGGCAGAGGGACAGAGAGAGGCCTCTCTGGTAGAGGGGTATAGAAGGGCCTCCCTGGCAGACGGACAGAGAGAGGCCTCTCTGGTAGAGGGGTATAGAAGGGCCTCCCTGGCAGACGGACAGAGAGAGGCCTCCCTGGTAGAGGGGTATAGAAGGGCCGCCCTGGCAGAGGGGTATAGAAAGGGTGTATAGACAGGCCTGCCTGGGAAAAGGTTATAGAGAGGCTTCCCTGACAGAGGGGTATAGAAAGGCCTCCCTGGTAGAGGGGTATAGAGGGGTCTCCCTGGCAGAGGGGTATAGAAAGGCCTCCCTGGTAGAGGGGTATAGAGGGGTCTCCCTGGCAGAGGGGTATAGAGGGGTCTCCCTGGTAGATGGGTATAGAGGGGTCTCCCTGGCAGAGGGGTATAGAAAGGCCTCCCTGGTAGAGGGGTATAGAGGGGTCTCCCTGGCAGAGGGGTATAGAGGGGTCTCCCTGGCAGAGGGGTATAGAGAGGTCTCCCTGGCAGAGGGGTATAGAAAGGCCTCCCTGGCAGAGGGGTATAGAGAGGCCTCCCTGGTAGAGGGATATAGAGAGGCCTCCCTGGCAGAAGGGTATAGAGAGGCCTCCCTGGCAGAGGGGTATAGAGTGGCCTCCCTGGCAGAGGGGTATAGAGGGGTCTCCCTGGTAGAGGGGTATAGAGAGGCCTCCCTGGCAGAAGGGTATAGAGAGGCCTCCCTGGCAGAGGGGTATAGAGAGGCCTCCCTGGCAGAGGGGTTTAGAGAGGCCTCCCTGGCAGAGAGGTAAAGAGAGGCCCCCCTTTTAGAGGGGTATAGAGAGGCCTCCCTGGCAGAAAGGTATAGAGAGGTCTCCCTGGTAGAGGGGTATAGAGAGGTCTCCCTGGAAGAGGGGTATAGAGAGGCCTCCCTGGCAGAGGGGTATAGAGAGGCCTCCCTGGCAGAGGGGCATAGAGAGGTCTCCCTGGTAGAGGGGTATAGAGAGGTTTCCCTGGCAGAGGGTTATAGAGAGGTCTCACTGGCAGAGGGGTATAGAAAGGTCTCTCTGACAGAGGGATATAGAGAGGTCTGCCTGGCAGAGGGGTATAGAGAGGCCTCCCTGGTAGAGGGGTATAGAAGGGTCTCCCTGGCAGAGGGGTTTAGAGAGGCCTCCCTGGCAGAGGGGCATAGAGAGGTCTCCCTGGTAGAGGGGTATAGAGAGGCCTCCCTGGCAGAGGGGCATAGAGAGGTCTCCCTGGTAGAGGGGTATAGAGAGGTTTCCCTGGCAGAGGGTTATAGAGAGGTCTCACTGGCAGAGGGGTATAGAAAGGTCTCTCTGACAGAGGGATATAGAGAGGTCTGCCTGGCAGAGGGGTATAGAGAGGCCTCCCTGGTAGAGGGGTATAGAAGGGTCTCCCTGGCAGAGGGGTTTAGAGAGGCCTCCCTGGCAGAGGGACAGAGAGAGGCGTCCTTGGCAGAGGGGTATAGAGAGGCCTCCTTGCAGGGAAATGTAGAGAGACGGGAAGGCCAAGGGTCACTAGCCATGGATATGCAGGCATAAGTATGGCAAGGCTCAGGGTATGCAGAGACAGAGAGAGGTAGGGTTCAGGGTCAACCAGGTTACTCAATGCCACTCGATTAAATAATGCTGTGTGTTTTCAGGTTACCCACACAAATAATTCCTGCCAAGTAAAGACATTACGCTGACTTGAAAGATATTAATTGATCGCACTGACATAGCTGCACCCCGTTTTGACACCAGGTCCGGGATAAACCCACGGCACTTTCATACATTCGCTTTGACATTTCGGAGGGTGAAATTTACCGAGGTTGATTCGCAAAAATGCAGAGGACATTGCTTCTCGCGCGAGATGGCTTTATGCCATTAATTATTACCTTATCCGATCCTCGCTTGGACAGGATGTAACAGATTTGTGCTGACATGGACCCAGCATTGTTGCGTTATTTGAGTAGTCGTACTTAAAGATAGTACACTTGTTGGTTATTTGATCTTATCTTAACTACACATGTTCTAACGTTTTAGTCAAGTAATTAACTTACATTACCAGACGATTAAAACTATAAATTTTACTTGGTGAGATTGGCATAATCTCATAAACTGTTCATGATTTCAGGGAATGTGTATAAGGCGTTATAGTTCGTGACAAACCATGTCATTTGCCATCGCATTATTCTATATTCAGTGCAAATAATAAAAGTAAATAGTCATAATATTTTTTTAAGTCAAGGCACATGGACCGGGTGACAGGATGAACATCACAAGACCATATAACCACCCAGGTCTACCCCCCTCCCCTCCCCCCTTCTCCACATGCCACCCCCCATCCTCCCCCACCCTCACCCATCCTCACATGCCACCCTCCCCCACCCTCACATGCCACCCTCCCCCACCCTCACATGCCACCCTCCCCCACCCTCACCCACCCTCACATGCCACCCTCCCCCACCCTCGGCCACCCTCACATGCCGCCCTCTCCCACCCTCACCCACCCTCACATGCAACCCTCCCCCACCCTCGGCCAGCATCACAGCCAGAGTGAAAATGTCGTTAAATCTCGATCAAATCACACCAAATCATGCCAGTCACCCTGCCCCTCCCCCTCCCCCTGCCCCTCCCCCTGTACCCCCCCTTCTCGAAACCCCGATCAGCCTGACAGAAGCACTGGCTAACATAACAAGCCCGGTCATCAGGGGATAATGCCGCCCACTAAATGTCCTCGGTGTAGTGTGGGACCATGGAGGGAACATTGTTATGGTCCTATCGCCATCAATCTTGCGGCCAAACCACGTTTATGAGTTCGTCGCCGCTGGTTCCACACTGTCAGCGTTCGGTGCAGCAATCTCCCCCGCCAGAGGGCGCTGCGCATCATACCGGTAGTCGGTGACACGCGCCGGATGTGATCAAGATGGTCATGTGATGATACGCGATACCGGGGAAGGTTTAGGATATTGGCCAATTAGGATGAGTCTTACAGATACGGAGTGAATTGCCTCGGAATTATATACCCACAAAGCAGTGCCGCCATCTGGTGGTGAAATCACACGCCACGACTAGCGTCGTTTTGTGAGAAATAGGCGACAGATGATATCAGCCTATCGCCCGTTTTCCTTATATTGTCGATGGTTTATATCAGACTTCCATCAGATTGCCGATGTTTTATATGAAGCTATCACAATGAGGGTTTGTGGTGATCGCCCTGGATACCGATAAGGCAGCACCTCCATATTATTATATCAGGATCTTTTTCTTCTTTCTCACATATTAATAACGTTTCATTAAGTCGCCAAGAGTAATTCAAAAAATTCCAATAATTCCAAAAATCCAAAAATTAAACAAAATCGTTAACAAACACGTTCTACATAGCTTAGTGACCAAGTGATTGTAGGAGGGGTGTGATAGGAAAGGTGTGATTGTAGGAGTGGTGTGATAGGAGTGGTGTGATAGGAGTGGTGTGATAGGAGTGGTGTGATAGGAGCGGTGTGATTGTAGGAGTGGCGTGATTGTAGGAGTGGCGTGATTGTAGGAGTGGTGTGATTGTAGGAGTGGTGTGATTGTAGGAGTGGTGTGATTGTAGGAGTGGTGTGATTGTAGGAGTGGTGTGTGCGTAGGAGTGGTGTGATTGTAGGAGTGGTGTGATTGTAGGAGTGGTGTGATTGTAGGAGTGGTGTGATTGTAGGAGTGGTGTGTGTGTAGGAGTGGTGTGATTGTAGGAGTGGTGTGATTGTAGGAGTGGTGTGATTGTAGGAGTGGTGTGATTGTAGGAGTGGTGTGATTGTAGGAGTGGTGTGATTGTAGGAGTGGTGTGATTGTAGGAGGGGTGTGATAGGAGTGGTGTGATTGTAGGAGGGGTGTGATAGGAGTGGTGTGATTGTAGGAGTGGTGTGATTGTAGGAGTGGTGTGATGGTAGGAGGGGTGTGATAGGAGTGGTGTGATAGTAGGAGTGGTGTGATTGTAGGAGTGGTGTGATAGGAGTGGTGTGATAGTAGGAGTGGTGTGATAGGAGTGGTGTGATTGTAGGAGGGGTGTGATAGGAGTGGTGTGATTGTAGGAGTGGTGTGATAGGAGTGGTGTGATAGGAGTGGTGTGATTGTAGGAGTGGTGTGATGGTAGGAGGGGTGTGATAGGAGTGGTGTGATTGTAGGAGTGGTGTGATTGTAGGAGTGGTGTGATTGTAGGAGTGGTGTGATTGTAGGAGTGGTGTGATTGTAGGAGTGGTGTGATGGTAGGAGGGGTGTGATAGGAGTGGTGTGATTGTAGGAGTGGTGTGATTGTAGGAGTGGTGTGACAGTAGGAGTGGTGTGATTGTAGGAGTGGTGTGATTGTAGGAGTGGTGTGATGGTAGGAGGGGTGTGATAGGAGTGGTGTGATAGTAGGAGTGGTGTGATTGTAGGAGTGGTGTGATTGTAGGAGTGGTGTGATTGTAGGAGTGGTGTGATTGTAGGAGTGGTGTGATTGTAGGAGTGGTGTGATTGTAGGAGTGGTGTGGTTGTAGGAGTGGTGTGATTGTAGGTGTGGTGTGATTATAAGAGTGGTGTGACAGTAGGAGTGGTGTGATGGTAGGAGTGGTGTGATAGGAGTGGTGTGATTGTAGGAGGGGTGTGATAGGAGTGGTGTGATTGTAGGAGTGGTGTGATTGTAGGAGTGGTGTGATGGTAGGAGGGGTGTGATAGGAGTGGTGTGATAGTAGGAGTGGTGTGATTGTAGGAGTGGTGTGATTGTAGGAGTGGTGTGATTGTAGGAGTGGTGTGATTGTAGGAGTGGTGTGATTGTAGGAGTGGTGTGATTGTAGGAGTGGTGTGATTGTAGGAGTGGTGTGATTGTAGGAGGGGTGTGATAGGAGTGGTGTGATTGTAGGAGGGGTGTGATAGGAGTGGTGTGATTGTAGGAGTGGTGTGATTGTAGGAGTGGTGTGATGGTAGGAGGGGTGTGATAGGAGTGGTGTGATAGTAGGAGTGGTGTGATTGTAGGAGTGGTGTGATAGGAGTGGTGTGATAGTAGGAGTGGTGTGATAGGAGTGGTGTGATTGTAGGAGGGGTGTGATAGGAGTGGTGTGATTGTAGGAGTGGTGTGATAGGAGTGGTGTGATAGGAGTGGTGTGATTGTAGGAGTGGTGTGATGGTAGGAGGGGTGTGATAGGAGTGGTGTGATTGTAGGAGTGGTGTGATTGTAGGAGTGGTGTGATTGTAGGAGTGGTGTGATTGTAGGAGTGGTGTGATTGTAGGAGTGGTGTGATGGTAGGAGGGGTGTGATAGGAGTGGTGTGATTGTAGGAGTGGTGTGATTGTAGGAGTGGTGTGACAGTAGGAGTGGTGTGATTGTAGGAGTGGTGTGATTGTAGGAGTGGTGTGATTGTGGGAGTGGTGTGATTGTAGGAGTGGTGTGATGGTAGGAGGGGTGTGATTGTAGGAGTGGTGTCATTGTAGGAGTGGTGTGATTGTAGGAGTGGTGTCATTGTAGGAGTGGTGTGATGGTAGGAGGGGTGTGATAGGAGTGGTGTGATAGTAGGGGTGGTGTGATAGGAGTGGTGTGATAGGAGTGGTGTGATAGGAGTGGTGTGATAGGAGTGGTGTGCTTGTAGGAGTGGTGTGATTGTAGGAGTGGTGTGATTGTAGGAGTGGTGTGATTGTAGGAGTGGTGTGATTGTAGGAGTGGTGTGATTGTAGGAGTGGTGTGATTGTAGGAGTGGTGTGATAGGAGTGGTGTGATAGGAGTGGTGTGATTGTAGGAGTGGTGTGATGGTAGGAGTGGTGTGATAGGAGTGGTGTGATTGCAGGAGTGGTGTGATTGTAGGAGTGGTGTGATTGTAGGAGTGGTGTGATTGTAGGGGTGGTGTGATTGTAGGAGTGGTGTGATTGTAGGAGTGGTGTGATGGTAGGAGGGGTGTGATAGGAGTGGTGTGATAGTAGGAGTGGTGTGATAGGAGTGGTGTGATAGGAGTGGTGTGATAGGAGTGGTGTGATTGTAGGAGTGGTGTGATTGTAGGAGTGGTGTGATTGTAGGAGTGGTGTGATTGTAGGAGTGGTGTGACAGTAGAAGGGGTGTGATTGTGGGAGTGGTGTGACAGTAGGAGTGGTGTGATTGTAGGAGTGGTGTGATAGGAGCGGTGTGATTGTAGGAGTGGTGTGATTGTAGGAGTAGTGTGATTGTAATAGTGGTGTGGTTGTAGGAGTGGTGTGGTTGCAGGAGGGGTGTGGTTGTAGGAGTGGTGTGATAGGAGTGGTGTGATGGTAGGAGGGGTGTGATAGGAGTGGTGTGACTGTAGGAGTGGTGTGATTGTAGGAGTGGTGTGATTGTAGGAGTGGTGTGATTGTAGGAGTGGTGTGATGGTAGGAGGCGTGTGATAGGAGTGGTGTGATAGTAGGAGTGGTGTGATAGGAGTGGTGTGATAGGAGTGGTGTGATAGGAGTGGTGTGATTGTAGGAGTGGTGTGATTGTAGGAGTGGTGTGATTGTAGGAGTGGTGTGATTGTAGGAGTGGTGTAATTGTAGGAGTGGTGTGATTGTAGGAGTGGTGTGATTGTAGGAGTGGTGTGATAGGAGTGGTGTGATAGGAGCGGTGTGATAGGAGTGGTGTGATAGGAGTGGTGTGATTGTAGGAGTGGTGTGATGGTAGGAGTGGTGTGATAGGAGTGGTGTGATTGTAGGAGTGGTGTGATTGTAGGAGTGGTGTGATTGTAGGAGTGGTGTGATTGTAGGAGTGGTGTGATTGTAGGACTGGTGTGATTGTAGGAGTGGTGTGATGGTAGGAGGCGTGTGATAGGAGTGGTGTGATAGTAGGAGTGGTGTGATAGGAGTGGTGTGATAGGAGTGGTGTGATAGGAGTGGTGTGATTGTAGGAGTGGTGTGATTGTAGGAGTGGTGTGATTGTAGGAGTGGTGTGATTGTAGGAGTGGTGTAATTGTAGGAGTGGTGTGATTGTAGGAGTGGTGTGATTGTAGGAGTGGTGTGATAGGAGTGGTGTGATAGGAGCGGTGTGATAGGAGTGGTGTGATAGGAGTGGTGTGATTGTAGGAGTGGTGTGATGGTAGGAGTGGTGTGATAGGAGTGGTGTGATTGTAGGAGTGGTGTGATTGTAGGAGTGGTGTGATTGTAGGAGTGGTGTGATTGTAGGAGTGGTGTGATTGTAGGAGTGGTGTGACAGTAGGAGGGGTGTGATTGTGGGAGTGGTGTGACAGTAGGAGTGGTGTGATTGTAGGAGTAGTGTGATAGGAGCGGTGTGATTGTAGGAGTGGTGTGATTGTAGGAGTGGTGTGATTGTAATAGTGGTGTGGTTGTAGGAGTGGTGTGGTTGTAGGAGGGGTGTGGTTGTAGGAGTGGTGTGATTGTAGGAGTGGTGTGATTGTAGGAGTGGTGTGATTGTAGGAGTGGTGTAATTGTAGGAATGGTGTGATTGTAGGAGTGGTGTGATTGTAGGAGTGGTGTGATAGGAGTGGTGTGATAGGAGTGGTGTGATAGGAGTGGTGTGATTGTAGGAGTGGTGTGATTGTAGGAGTGGTGTGATTGTAGGAGTGGTGTGATTGTAGGAGTGGTGTAATTGTAGGAGTGGTGTGATTGTAGGAGTGGTGTGATTGTAGGAGTGGTGTGATAGGAGTGGTGTGATAGGAGCGGTGTGATAGGAGTGGTGTGATAGGAGTGGTGTGATTGTAGGAGTGGTGTGATGGTAGGAGTGGTGTGATAGGAGTGGTGTGATTGTAGGAGTGGTGTGATTGTAGGAGTGGTGTGATTGTAGGAGTGGTGTGATTGTAGGAGTGGTGTGATTGTAGGAGTGGTGTGATTGTAGGACTGGTGTGATTGTAGGAGTGGTGTGATGGTAGGAGTGGTGTGATAGGAGTGGTGTGATAGGAGTGGTGTGATAGGAGTGGTGTGATTGTAGGAGTGGTGTGATTGTAGGAGTGGTGTGATTGTAGGAGTGGTGTGATTGTAGGAGTGGTGTGATTGTAGGAGTGGTGTAATTGTAGGAGTGGTGTGATTATAGGAGTGGTGTGATTGTAGGAGTGGTGTGATAGGAGTAGTGTGATAGGAGCGGTGTGATAGGAGTGGTGTGATAGGAGTGGTGTGATTGTAGGAGTGGTGTGATGGTAGGAGTGGTGTGATAGGAGTGGTGTGATTGTAGGAGTGGTGTGATTGTAGGAGTGGTGTGATTGTAGGAGTGGTGTGATTGTAGGAGTGGTGTGATTGTAGGAGTGGTGTGACAGTAGGAGGGGTGTGATTGTGGGAGTGGTGTGACAGTAGGAGTGGTGTGATTGTAGGAGTAGTGTGATAGGAGCGGTGTGATTGTAGGAGTGGTGTGATTGTAGGAGTGGTGTGATTGTAATAGTGGTGTGGTTGTAGGAGTGGTGTGGTTGTAGGAGGGGTGTGGTTGTAGGAGTGGTGTGATTGTAGGAGTGGTGTGATTGTAGGAGTGGTGTGATTGTAGGAGTGGTGTAATTGTAGGAATGGTGTGATTGTAGGAGTGGTGTGATTGTAGGAGTGGTGTGATAGGAGTGGTGTGATAGGAGCGGTGTGATAGGAGTGGTGTGATAGGAGTGGTGTGATTGTAGGAGTGGTGTGATGGTAGGAGTGGTGTGATAGGAGTGGTGTGATTGTAGGAGTGGTGTGATTGTAGGAGTGGTGTGATTGTAGGAGTGGTGTGATTGTAGGAGTGGTGTGATTGTAGGAGTGGTGTGATTGTAGGAGTGGTGTGATGGTAGGAGGAGTGTGATAGGAGTGGTGTGATAGTAGGAGTGGTGTGATAGGAGTGGTGTGATAGGAGTGGTGTGATAGGAGTGGTGTCATTGTAGGAGTGGTGTGATTGTAGGAGTGGTGTGATTGTAGGAGTGGTGTGATGGTAGGAGTGGTGTGACAGTAGGAGGGGTGTGATTGTGGGAGTGGTGTGACAGTAGGAGTGGTGTGATTGTAGGAGTGGTGTGATAGGAGCGGTGTGATTGTAGGAGTGGTGTGATTGTAGGAGTGGTGTGATTGTAATAGTGGTGTGGTTGTAGGAGTGGTGTGGTTGTAGGAGGGGTGTGGTTGTGGGGGTGGTGTGGTTGTACGAGTGGTGTGGTTGTACGAGTGGTGTGATTGTAGTAATGGTGTGATTGTAGGAGTGGTGTGATTGTAGGAGTGGTGTGATTGTAGGAGTGGTGTGATTGTAGGAGTGGTGTGGTTGTACGAGTGGTGTGGTTGTACGAGTGGTGTGATTGTAGTAATGGTGTGATTGTAGGAGTGGTGTGATTGTAGGAGGGGTGTGATTGTAGGAGTGGTGTGATTGTAGGAGTGGTGTGATTGTAAGAGTGGTGTGGTTGTAGGAGTGGTGTGGTTATACGCGTGGTGTGATTGTAGTACTGGTGTGATTGTAGGAGTGGTGTGATTGTAGGCGTGGTGTGATTGTAGGAGTGGTGTGATTGTAGCAGTGGTGTGATTGTAGGAGTGGTGTGATTGTAGGAGTGGTGTGACAGTAGGAGTGGTGTGATTGTAGGAGTGGTGTGACAGTAGGAGTGGTGTGATTATAAGAGTGGTGTGATTGTAGGAGTGGTGTGATTGTAAGAGTGGTGTGACAGTAGGAGTGGTGTGATTATAAGAGTGGTGTGATTGTAGGAGTGGTGTGCTTGTAGGAGTGGTGTGATTGTAGGAGTGGTGTGATTGTAGGAGTGGTGTGACAGTAGGAGTGGTGTGATTGTAGGAGTGGTGTGATTGTAGGAGGGGTGTGATTGTAGGGGCGGTGTGATTGTAGGAGTGGTGTGACAGTAGGAGGGGTGTGATTGTAGGAGTGGTGTGATTGTAGGAGTGGTGTGACAGTAGGAGTGGTGTGACAGTAGGAGTGGTGCGATTGTAGGAGTGGTGTGATTGTAGGAGGGGTGTGACAGTAGGAGTGGTGTGATTGTAGGAGGGGTGTGACAGAAGGAATGTTGTGATTGTAGGAGTGGTGTGATTGTAGGAGGGGTGTGATTATAAGAGTGGTGTGATAGGAGCGGTGTGATTGTAGGAGTGGTGTGATTGAAGGAGTGGTGTGATTATAGGAGTGGTGTGATAGGAGCGGTGTGATTGTAGGAGTGGTGTGATAGGAGTGGTGTGATTGTAGGGGTGGTGTGCTTGTAGGGGTGGTGTGATTGTAGGAGTGGTTTGATTGTAGGAGTGGTGTGATTGTAGGAGGGGTGTGATTGTAGGAGGGGCGTGATTGTAGGAGTGGTGTGACAGCAGGAGTGGTGTGATTGTAGGAGTGGTGTGATTGTGGGAGTGGTGTGATTGTAGGAGTGGTGTGATTGTAGGAGTGCTGTGATTGTAGGAGTGGTGTGTGTGTAGGAGTGGTGTGATTGTAGGAGTGGTGTGATTGTAGGAGTGGTGTGATTGTAGGATTAGTGCAATTGTGGGAGTGGTGTGATTGTAAGAGTGGTGTGTGTGTAGGAGTGGTGTGATTGTAGAAGTGGTGTGGTTGTAGGAATGGTGTGATTGTAGGAGTGGTGTGATTGTAGGAATGGTGTGCTTGTAGGAGTGGTGTGTGTGTAGGAGTAGTGTGATTGTAGAAGCGGTATGGTTGTAGGAATGGTGTGATTGTAGGAGTGGTGTGATTGTAGGAGTGGTGTGATTGTAGGATTGGTGTAATTGTAGGAGTGGTGTGATTGTAGGCGTGGTGTGATTGTAGGAGTGGTGTGTGTGTAGGAGTGGTGTGATTGTAGGAGTGGTGTGATTGTAGGAGTGGTGTGATTGTAGGATTAGTGCAATTGTGGGAGTGGTGTGATTGTAAGAGTGGTGTGTGTGTAGGAGTGGTGTGATTGTAGAAGTGGTGTGGTTGTAGGAATGGTGTGATTGTAGGAGTGGTGTGATTGTAGGAATGGTGTGCTTGTAGGAGTGGTGTGTGTGTAGGAGTAGTGTGATTGTAGAAGCGGTATGGTTGTAGGAATGGTGTGATTGTAGGAGTGGTGTGATTGTAGGAGTGGTGTGATTGTAGGATTGGTGTAATTGTAGGAGTGGTGTGATTGTAGGCGTGGTGTGATTGTAGGAGTGGTGTGTGTGTAGGAGTGGTGTGGTTGTAGGAGTGGTGTGATTGTAGGAGTGGTGTGATTGTAGGAGTGGTGTGATTGTAGGAGTGGTGTAATTGTAGGAATGGTGTAATTGTAGGAATGGTGTGATTGTAGGAGTGGTGTGATTGTAGGAGTGGTGTGATAGGAGGGGTGTGATAGGAGCGGTGTGATAGGAGTGGTTTGATAGGAGTGGTGTGATTGTAGGAGTGGTGTGATGGTAGGAGTGGTGTGATAAGAGTGGTGTGATTGTAGGAGTGGTGTGATTGTAGGAGTGGTGTGATTGTAGGAGTGGTGTGATTGTAGGAGTGGTGTGATGGTAGGAGGAGTGTGATAGGAGTGGTGTGATAGTAGGAGTGGTGTGATAGGAGTGGTGTGATAGGAGTGGTGTGATAGGAGTGGTGTGATAGGAGTGGTGTGATTGTAGGAGTGGTGTGATTGTAGGAGTGGTGTGATTGTAGGAGTGGTGTGATTGTAGGAGTGGTGTGATTGTAGGAGTGGTGTGACAGTAGGAGGGGTGTGATTGTGGGAGTGGTGTGACAGTAGGAGTGGTGTGATTGTAGGAGTGGTGTGATAGGAGCGGTGTGATTGTAGGAGTGGTGTGATTGTAGGAGTGGTGTGATTGTAATAGTGGTGTGGTTGTAGGAGTGGTGTGGTTGTAGGAGGGGTGTGGTTGTAGTAGTGGTGTGGTTGTACGAGTGGTGTGGTTGTACGAGTGGTGTGATTGTAGTAATGGTGTGATTGTAGGAGTGGTGTGATTGTAGGAGTGGTGTGATTGTAGGAGTGGTGTGATTGTAGGAGTGGTGTGGTTGTACGAGTGGTGTGGTTGTACGAGTGGTGTGATTGTAGTAATGGTGTGATTGTAGGAGTGGTGTGATTGTAGGAGGGGTGTGATTGTAGGAGTGGTGTGATTGTAGGAGCGGTGTGGTTGTAGGTGTGTTGTGAATGTAGGAGTGGTGTGGATGTAGGTTTGCTGTGATTGGAGGAGTGGTGTGACAGTAGGAGTGGTGTGATTGTAGGAGTGGTGTGATAGGAGCGGTGTGATTGTAGGAGTGGTGTGATTGTAGGAGTGGTGTGATTGTAGGGGTGGTGTGGTTGTAGGAGTGGTGTGGTTGTAGGAGTGGTGTGGTTGTAGGAGTGGTGTGGTTGTACGAGTGGTGTGATTGTAGTAATGGTGTGATTGTAGGAGTGGTGTGATTGTAGGAGTGGTGTGATTGTAGGAGTGGTGTGATTGTAGGAGTGGTGTGGTTGAAGGTGTGCTGTGATTGTAGGAGTGGTGTGGTTGTAGGAGTGGTGTGACTGTAGGAGTGGTGTGCTTGTAGGAGTGGTGTGGTTGTACGAGTGGTGTGATTGTAGTAATGGTGTGATTGTAGGAGTGGTGTGATCGTAGGAGTGGTGTGATTGTAGGAGTGGTGTGATTGTAGGAGTGGTGTGGTTGTAGGAGTGGTGTGGTTGTAGGAGTGGTGTGGTTGTAGGAGTGGTGTGGTTGTACGAGTGGTGTGATTGTAGTAATGGTGTGATTGTAGGAGTGGTGTGATTGTAGGAGTGGTGTGATTGTAGGAGTGGTGTGATTGTAGGAGTGGTGTGGTTGTAGGTGTGCTGTGATTGTAGGAGTGGTGTGGTTGTAGGAGTGGTGTGACTGTAGGAGTGGTGTGGTTGTAGGAGTGGTGTGGTTGTACGAGTGGTGTGATTGTAGTAATGGTGTGATTGTAGGAGTGGTGTGATTGTAGGAGTGGTGTGATGGTAGAAGTGGTGTGATTGTAGGAGTGGTGTGATTGTAGGAGTGCTGTGATTGCAGGAGTGGTGTGTGTGTAGGAGTGGTGTGATTGTAGGAGTGGTGTGATTGTAGGAGTGGTGTGGTTGTAGGTGTGCTGTGATTGTAGGAGTGGTGTGATTGTAGGAGTGGTGTGATTGTAGGAGTGGTGTGGTTGTAGGAGTGGTGTGATTGTAGGAGTGGTGTGATGGTAGAAGTGGTGTGATTGTAGGAGTGGTGTGATTGTAGGGGTGCTGTGATTGCAGGAGTGGTGTGTGTGTAGGAGTGGTGTGATTGTAGGAGTGGTGTGATTGTAGGAGTGGTGTGATTGTAGGATTAGTGTAATTGTAGGAGTGGTGTGATTGTAGGAGGGGTGTGATTGTAGGAGTGGTGTGATTGTAGGAGTGGTGTGACAGTACGAGTGGTGTGATTGTAGGAGTGGTGTGATTGTAGGAGTGATGTGATTGTAGGAGTGGTGTGATTGTAGGAGTGGTGTGATGGTAGGAGGGGTGTGATAGGAGTGGTGTGATTGTAGGAGTGGTGTGATAGGAGTGGTGTGATAGGAGTGGTGTGATAGGAGTGGTGTGATTGTAGGAGTGGTGTGATTGTAGGAGTGGTGTGATTGTAGGAGTGGTGTGATTGTAGAAGTGGTGTGACAGTAGGAGGGGTGTGGTTGTGGGAGTCGTGTGACAGTAGGAGTGGTGTGATTGTAGGAGTGGTTTGATAGGAGCGGTGTGATTGTAGGAGTGGTGTGATTGTAATAGTGGTGTGGTTGTAAGAGTGGTGTGGTTGTAGGAGTGGTGTGGTTGTAGGAGTGGTGTGGTTGTACGAGTGGTGTGGTTGTACGAGTGGTGTGATAGTAGTAATGGTGTGATTGTAGGAGTGGTGTGATTGTAAGAGTGGTCTGATTGTACGAGTGGTGTGATTGTAGGAGTGGTGTGGTTGTAGGTGTGCTGTGATTGTAGGAGTGGTGTGGTTGTAGGTTTGCTGTGATTGGAGGAGTGGTGTGACAGTAGGAGTGGTGTGATTGTGGGAGTGGTGTGATAGGAGCGGTGTGATTGTAGGAGTGGTGTGATTGTAGAAGTGGTGTGATTGTAGGGGTGGTGTGGTTGTAGGAGTGGTGTGGTTGTAGGAGTGGTGTGGTTGTAGCAGTGGTGTGGTTGTACGAGTGGTGTGATTGTAGTAATGGTGTGATCGCAGGAGTGGTGTGATTGTAGGAGTGGTGTGATTGTAGGAGTGGTGTGATTGTAGGAGTGGTGTGGTTGTAGGTGTGCTGTGATTGTAGGAGTGGTGTGGTTGTAGGAGTGGTGTGACTGTAGGAGTGGTGTGGTTGTAGGAGTGGTGTGGTTGTACGAGTTGTGTGATTGTAGTAATGGTGTGATTGTAGGAGTGGTGTGATTGTAGGAGTGGTGTGATTGTAGGAGTGGTGTGGTTGTAGATGTGCTGTGATTGGAGGAGTGGTGTGATTGTAGGAGTGGTGTGATTGTAGGAGTGGTGTGGTTGTAGGAGTGGTGTGGTTATACGCGTGGTGTGATTGTAGTACTGGTGTGATTGTAGGAATGGTGTGATTGTAGGCGTGGTGTGATTGTAGGAGTGGTGTGATTGTAGGAGTGGTGTGGTTGTAGGTGTGCTGAGATTGTAGGAGTGGTGTGGTTGTAGGAGTTGTGTGACTGTAGGAGTGGTGTGATTGTAGGAGTGGTGTGATTGTAGGAGTTATGTGGTTGTAGGTGTGCTGTGATTGTAGGAGTGGTGTGATTGTAGGAGTGGTGTGATTGTAGGAGTGGTGTGGTTGTAGGAGTGGTGTGATTGTAGGAGTGGTGTGAATGTAGAAGTGGTGTGATTGTAGGAGTGGTGTGATTGTGGGAGTGGTGTGGTTGTAGGTGTGCTGTGATTAGAGGAGTGGTGTGACAGTAGGAGTGGTGTGATTGTAGGAGTGGTGTGATAGGAGCGGTGTGATTGTAGGAGTGGTGTGATTGTAGGAGTGGTGTGATGGTAGGAGTGGTGTGATAGGAGGTGTGGTGTGATAGGAGCGGTGTGATAGGAGTGGTGTGATGGTAGGAGTGGTGTGATTGTAGGACTGGTGTGATGGTAGGAGTGGTGTGATAGGAGTGGTGTGATAGGAGCGGTGTGATGGGAGGAGTGGTGTGATAGCAGTGGTGTGATAGGAGCGGTGTGATGGTAGGAGTGGTGTGATAGGAGTGGTGTGATAGGAGCGGTGTGATGGTAGGAGGGGTGTGATTGTAGGAGTGGTGTGTGTGTAGGAGTGGTGTGACAGTAGGAGGGGTGTGATTGTAGGAATGGTGTGATTGTAGGAGGGGTGTGATAGGAGCGGTGTGATAGGAGTGGTGTGATTGTAGGAGTGGTGTGATATGATCGGTGTGATTGTAGGAGCGGTGTGATAGGAGTGGTGTGATTGTAGGTGTGGTGTGATTGTAGGAGTGGTGTGATTGTAGGAGTGGTGTGATTGTAGGAGTGGTGTGATTGTAGGAGTGGTGTGATTGTAGCAGTGGTGTGATTTTAGGAGTGGTGTGATTGTAGGAGGGGTGTGGTTGTAGGAGTGGTGTGATTGTAGGAGTGGTGTGACTAGGAGTGGTGTGATTGTAGGAGTGGTGTGATTGTAGGAGTGGTGTGACAGTAGGAGTGGTGTGACAGTAGGAGTGGTGTGATTGTAGGAGGGGTGTGGTTGTAGGAGTGGTGTGATTGTAGGATTGGTGTGACAGTAGGAGTGGTGTGATTGTAGAAGGGGTGTGACAGTAGGAGTGGTGTGATTGTAGGAGGTGTGTGACAGTAGGAGTGGTGTGATTGTAGGAGTGGTGTGACAGCAGGAGTGGTGTGATTGTAGGAGTGGTGTGATTGTAGGAGGGGTGTGGTTGTAGGAGTGGTGTGATTGTAGGAGGGGTGTGGTTGTAGGAGTGGTGTGATTGTAGGAGGGGTGTGGTTGTATGAGTGGTGTGATTGTAGGAGTGGTGTGACAGTAGGAGTGGTGTGATTGTAGGAGTGGTGTGACAGTAGGAGTGGTGTGATTGTAGGGGTGGTGTGACAGCAGGAGTGGTGTGATTGTAGGAGTGGTGTGATTGTAGGAGTGGTGTGATAGGAGCGGTGTGATTGTAGGTGTGGTGTGATTATAAGAGTGGTGTGATTGTAGGAGTGGTGTGATTGTAGGAGTGGTGTGATAGGAGCGGTGTGATTGTAGGTGTGGTGTGATTATAAGAGTGGTGTGATTGTAGGAGTGGTGTGATTGTAGGAGTGGTGTGACAGTAGGAGTGGTGTGACAGTAGGAGTGGTGTGATTATAAGAGTGGTGTGATTGTAGGAGTGGTGTGATTGTAGGAGTGGTGTGATTGTAGGAGTGGTGTGATTGTAGGAGTGGTGTGACAGTAGGAGTGGTGTGATTGTAGGAGTGATGTGATTGTAGGAGTGGTGTGATAGGAGCGGTGTGATTGTAGGTGTGGTGTGATTATAAGAGTGGTGTGATTGTAGGAGTGGTGTGATTGTAGGAGTGGTGTGACAGTAGGAGTGGTGTGATTGTAGGAGTGGTGTGACAGTAGGAGTGGTGTGATTATAAGTGGTGTGATTGTAGGAGTGGTGTGATTGTAAGAGTGGTGTGACAGTAGGAGTGGTGTGATTATAAGAGTGGTGTGATTGTAGGAGTGGTGTGATTGTAGGAGTGGTGTGATTGTAGGAGTGGTGTGATTGTAGGAGTGGTGTGACAGTAGGAGTGGTGTGATTGTAGGAGTGGTGTGATTGTAGGAGGGGTGTGATTGTAGGGGCGGTGTGATTGTAGGAGTGGTGTGACAGTAGGAGGGGTGTGATTGTAGGAGTGGTGTGATCGTAGGAGTGGTGTGACAGTAGGAGTGGTGTGACAGTAGGAGTGGTGCGATTGTAGGAGTGGTGTGATTGTAGGAGGGGTGTGACAGTAGGAGTGGTGTGATTGTAGGAGGGGTGTGACAGCAGGAATGTTGTGATTGTAGGAGTGGTGTGATTGTAGGAGGGGTGTGATTATAAGAGTGGTGTGATAGGAGCGGTGTGATTGTAGGAGTGGTGTGATTGAAGGAGTGGTGTGATTATAGGAGTGGTGTGATAGGAGCGGTGTGATTGTAGGAGTGGTGTGACAGTAGGAGCGGTGTGATTGTAGGAGTGGTGTGATAGGAGTGGTGTGATTGTAGGGGTGGTGTGCTTGTAGGGGTGGTGTGATTGTAGGAGTGGTGTGATTGTAGGAGTAGTGTGATTGTAGGAGGGGTGTGATTGTAGGAGGGGTGTGATTGTAGGAGTGGTGTGACAGCAGGAGTGGTGTGATTGTAGGAGTGGTGTGATTGTGGGAGTGGTGTGATTGTAGGAGTGGTGTGATTGTAGGAGTGCTGTGATTGTAGGAGTGGTGTGTGTGTAGGAGTGGTGTGATTGTAGGAGTGGTGTGATTGTAGGAGTGGTGTGATTGTAGGATTAGTGTAATTGTAGGAGTGGTGTGATTGTAAGAGTGGTGTGTGTGTAGGAGTGGTGTGATTGTAGAAGTGGTGTGGTTGTAGGAATGGTGTGATTGTAGGAGTGGTGTGATTGTAGCAATGGTGTGCTTGTAGGAGTGGTGTGTGTGTAGGAGTAGTGTGATTGTAGAAGCGGTATGGTTGTAGGAATGGTGTGATTGTAGGAGTGGTGTGATTGTAGGAGTGGTGTGATTGTAGGATTGGTGTAATTGTAGGAGTGGTGTGATTGTAGGAGTGGTGTGATTGTAGGAGTGGTGTGATTGTAGGATTAGTGCAATTGTGGGAGTGGTATGATTGTAAGAGTGGTGTGTGTGTAGGAGTGGTGTGATTGTAGAAGTGGTGTGGTTGTAGGAATGGTGTGATTGTAGGAGTGGTGTGATTGTAGGAATGGTGTGCTTGTAGGAGTGGTGTGTGTGTAGGAGTAGTGTGATTGTAGAAGCGGTATGGTTGTAGGAATGGTGTGATTGTAGGAGTGGTGTGATTGTAGGAGTGGTGTGATTGTAGGATTGGTGTAATTGTAGGAGTGGTGTGATTGTAGGCGTGGTGTGATTGTAGGAGTGGTGTGTGTGTAGGAGTGGTGTGATTGTAGGAGTGGTGTGATTGTAGGAGTGGTGTGATTGTAGGATTAGTGCAATTGTGGGAGTGGTGTGATTGTAAGAGTGGTGTGTGTGTAGGAGTGGTGTGATTGTAGAAGTGGTGTGGTTGTAGGAATGGTGTGATTGTAGGAGTGGTGTGATTGTAGGAATGGTGTGCTTGTAGGAGTGGTGTGTGTGTAGGAGTAGTGTGATTGTAGAAGCGGTATGGTTGTAGGAATGGTGTGATTGTAGGAGTGGTGTGATTGTAGGAGTGGTGTGATTGTAGGATTGGTGTAATTGTAGGAGTGGTGTGATTGTAGGCGTGGTGTGATTGTAGGAGTGGTGTGTGTGTAGGAGTGGTGTGGTTGTAGGAGTGGTGTGATTGTAGGAGTGGTGTGATTGTAGGAGTGGTGTGATTGTAGGAGTGGTGTAATTGTAGGAATGGTGTAATTGTAGGAATGGTGTGATTGTAGGAGTGGTGTGATTGTAGGAGTGGTGTGATAGGAGGGGTGTGATAGGAGCGGTGTGATAGGAGTGGTTTGATAGGAGCGGTGTGATTGTAGGAGTGGTGTGATGGTAGGAGTGGTGTGATAAGAGTGGTGTGATTGTAGGAGTGGTGTGATTGTAGGAGTGGTGTGATTGTAGGAGTGGTGTGATTGTAGGAGTGGTGTGATGGTAGGAGGAGTGTGATAGGAGTGGTGTGATAGTAGGAGTGGTGTGATAGGAGTGGTGTGATAGGAGTGGTGTGATAGGAGTGGTGTGATAGGAGTGGTGTGATTGTAGGAGTGGTGTGATTGTAGGAGTGGTGTGATTGTAGGAGTGGTGTGATTGTAGGAGTGGTGTGATTGTAGGAGTGGTGTGACAGTAGGAGGGGTGTGATTGTGGGAGTGGTGTGACAGTAGGAGTGGTGTGATTGTAGGAGTGGTGTGATAGGAGCGGTGTGATTGTAGGAGTGGTGTGATTGTAGGAGTGGTGTGATTGTAATAGTGGTGTGGTTGTAGGAGTGGTGTGGTTGTAGGAGGGGTGTGGTTGTAGTAGTGGTGTGGTTGTACGAGTGGTGTGGTTGTACGAGTGGTGTGATTGTAGTAATGGTGTGATTGTAGGAGTGGTGTGATTGTAGGAGTGGTGTGATTGTAGGAGTGGTGTGATTGTAGGAGTGGTGTGGTTGTACGAGTGGTGTGGTTGTACGAGTGGTGTGATTGTAGTAATGGTGTGATTGTAGGAGTGGTGTGATTGTAGGAGGGGTGTGATTGTAGGAGTGGTGTGATTGTAGGAGCGGTGTGGTTGTAGGTGTGTTGTGAATGTAGGAGTGGTGTGGATGTAGGTTTGCTGTGATTGGAGGAGTGGTGTGACAGTAGGAGTGGTGTGATTGTAGGAGTGGTGTGATAGGAGCGGTGTGATTGTAGGAGTGGTGTGATTGTAGGAGTGGTGTGATTGTAGGGGTGGTGTGGTTGTAGGAGTGGTGTGGTTGTAGGAGTGGTGTGGTTGTAGGAGTGGTGTGGTTGTACGAGTGGTGTGATTGTAGTAATGGTGTGATTGTAGGAGTGGTGTGATTGTAGGAGTGGTGTGATTGTAGGAGTGGTGTGATTGTAGGAGTGGTGTGGTTGAAGGTGTGCTGTGATTGTAGGAGTGGTGTGGTTGTAGGAGTGGTGTGACTGTAGGAGTGGTGTGCTTGTAGGAGTGGTGTGGTTGTACGAGTGGTGTGATTGTAGTAATGGTGTGATTGTAGGAGTGGTGTGATCGTAGGAGTGGTGTGATTGTAGGAGTGGTGTGATTGTAGGAGTGGTGTGGTTGTAGGAGTGGTGTGGTTGTAGGAGTGGTGTGGTTGTAGGAGTGGTGTGGTTGTACGAGTGGTGTGATTGTAGTAATGGTGTGATTGTAGGAGTGGTGTGATTGTAGGAGTGGTGTGATTGTAGGAGTGGTGTGATTGTAGGAGTGGTGTGGTTGTAGGTGTGCTGTGATTGTAGGAGTGGTGTGGTTGTAGGAGTGGTGTGACTGTAGGAGTGGTGTGGTTGTAGGAGTGGTGTGGTTGTACGAGTGGTGTGATTGTAGTAATGGTGTGATTGTAGGAGTGGTGTGATTGTAGGAGTGGTGTGATGGTAGAAGTGGTGTGATTGTAGGAGTGGTGTGATTGTAGGAGTGCTGTGATTGCAGGAGTGGTGTGTGTGTAGGAGTGGTGTGATTGTAGGAGTGGTGTGAT
The DNA here is from genome assembly GCA_964019135.1 of Arenicola marina. Taxonomy (NCBI): domain Eukaryota; kingdom Metazoa; phylum Annelida; class Polychaeta; family Arenicolidae; genus Arenicola; species Arenicola marina. The sequence continues at coordinate 18,954,142 of OZ025259.1, read as the reverse complement.
TGTAGGAGTGGTGTGGTTGTAGGTGTGCTGTGATTGTAGGAGTGGTGTGATTGTAGGAGTGGTGTGATTGTAGGAGTGGTGTGGTTGTAGGAGTGGTGTGATTGTAGGAGTGGTGTGATGGTAGAAGTGGTGTGATTGTAGGAGTGGTGTGATTGTAGGGGTGCTGTGATTGCAGGAGTGGTGTGTGTGTAGGAGTGGTGTGATTGTAGGAGTGGTGTGATTGTAGGAGTGGTGTGATTGTAGGATTAGTGTAATTGTAGGAGTGGTGTGATTGTAGGAGGGGTGTGATTGTAGGAGTGGTGTGATTGTAGGAGTGGTGTGACAGTACGAGTGGTGTGATTGTAGGAGTGGTGTGATTGTAGGAGTGATGTGATTGTAGGAGTGGTGTGATTGTAGGAGTGGTGTGATGGTAGGAGGGGTGTGATAGGAGTGGTGTGATTGTAGGAGTGGTGTGATAGGAGTGGTGTGATAGGAGTGGTGTGATAGGAGTGGTGTGATTGTAGGAGTGGTGTGATTGTAGGAGTGGTGTGATTGTAGGAGTGGTGTGATTGTAGAAGTGGTGTGACAGTAGGAGGGGTGTGGTTGTGGGAGTCGTGTGACAGTAGGAGTGGTGTGATTGTAGGAGTGGTTTGATAGGAGCGGTGTGATTGTAGGAGTGGTGTGATTGTAATAGTGGTGTGGTTGTAAGAGTGGTGTGGTTGTAGGAGTGGTGTGGTTGTAGGAGTGGTGTGGTTGTACGAGTGGTGTGGTTGTACGAGTGGTGTGATAGTAGTAATGGTGTGATTGTAGGAGTGGTGTGATTGTAAGAGTGGTCTGATTGTACGAGTGGTGTGATTGTAGGAGTGGTGTGGTTGTAGGTGTGCTGTGATTGTAGGAGTGGTGTGGTTGTAGGTTTGCTGTGATTGGAGGAGTGGTGTGACAGTAGGAGTGGTGTGATTGTGGGAGTGGTGTGATAGGAGCGGTGTGATTGTAGGAGTGGTGTGATTGTAGAAGTGGTGTGATTGTAGGGGTGGTGTGGTTGTAGGAGTGGTGTGGTTGTAGGAGTGGTGTGGTTGTAGCAGTGGTGTGGTTGTACGAGTGGTGTGATTGTAGTAATGGTGTGATCGCAGGAGTGGTGTGATTGTAGGAGTGGTGTGATTGTAGGAGTGGTGTGATTGTAGGAGTGGTGTGGTTGTAGGTGTGCTGTGATTGTAGGAGTGGTGTGGTTGTAGGAGTGGTGTGACTGTAGGAGTGGTGTGGTTGTAGGAGTGGTGTGGTTGTACGAGTTGTGTGATTGTAGTAATGGTGTGATTGTAGGAGTGGTGTGATTGTAGGAGTGGTGTGATTGTAGGAGTGGTGTGGTTGTAGATGTGCTGTGATTGGAGGAGTGGTGTGATTGTAGGAGTGGTGTGATTGTAGGAGTGGTGTGGTTGTAGGAGTGGTGTGGTTATACGCGTGGTGTGATTGTAGTACTGGTGTGATTGTAGGAATGGTGTGATTGTAGGCGTGGTGTGATTGTAGGAGTGGTGTGATTGTAGGAGTGGTGTGGTTGTAGGTGTGCTGAGATTGTAGGAGTGGTGTGGTTGTAGGAGTTGTGTGACTGTAGGAGTGGTGTGATTGTAGGAGTGGTGTGATTGTAGGAGTTATGTGGTTGTAGGTGTGCTGTGATTGTAGGAGTGGTGTGATTGTAGGAGTGGTGTGATTGTAGGAGTGGTGTGGTTGTAGGAGTGGTGTGATTGTAGGAGTGGTGTGAATGTAGAAGTGGTGTGATTGTAGGAGTGGTGTGATTGTGGGAGTGGTGTGGTTGTAGGTGTGCTGTGATTAGAGGAGTGGTGTGACAGTAGGAGTGGTGTGATTGTAGGAGTGGTGTGATAGGAGCGGTGTGATTGTAGGAGTGGTGTGATTGTAGGAGTGGTGTGATGGTAGGAGTGGTGTGATAGGAGGTGTGGTGTGATAGGAGCGGTGTGATAGGAGTGGTGTGATGGTAGGAGTGGTGTGATTGTAGGACTGGTGTGATGGTAGGAGTGGTGTGATAGGAGTGGTGTGATAGGAGCGGTGTGATGGGAGGAGTGGTGTGATAGCAGTGGTGTGATAGGAGCGGTGTGATGGTAGGAGTGGTGTGATAGGAGTGGTGTGACAGTAGGAGGGGTGTGATTGTAGGAATGGTGTGATTGTAGGAGGGGTGTGATAGGAGCGGTGTGATAGGAGTGGTGTGATTGTAGGAGTGGTGTGATATGAGCGGTGTGATTGTAGGAGCGGTGTGATAGGAGTGGTGTGATTGTAGGTGTGGTGTGATTGTAGGAGTGGTGTGATTGTAGGAGTGGTGTGATTGTAGGAGTGGTGTGATTGTAGGAGTGGTGTGATTGTAGCAGTGGTGTGATTTTAGGAGTGGTGTGATTGTAGGAGGGGTGTGGTTGTAGGAGTGGTGTGATTGTAGGAGTGGTGTGACAGTAGGAGTGGTGTGATTGTAGGAGTGGTGTGATTGTAGGAGTGGTGTGACAGTAGGAGTGGTGTGACAGTAGGAGTGGTGTGATTGTAGGAGGGGTGTGGTTGTAGGAGTGGTGTGATTGTAGGATTGGTGTGACAGTAGGAGTGGTGTGATTGTAGAAGGGGTGTGACAGTAGGAGTGGTGTGATTGTAGGAGGTGTGTGACAGTAGGAGTGGTGTGATTGTAGGAGTGGTGTGACAGCAGGAGTGGTGTGATTGTAGGAGTGGTGTGATTGTAGGAGGGGTGTGGTTGTAGGAGTGGTGTGATTGTAGGAGGGGTGTGGTTGTAGGAGTGGTGTGATTGTAGGAGGGGTGTGGTTGTATGAGTGGTGTGATTGTAGGAGTGGTGTGACAGTAGGAGTGGTGTGATTGTAGGAGTGGTGTGACAGTAGGAGTGGTGTGATTGTAGGGGTGGTGTGACAGCAGGAGTGGTGTGATTGTAGGAGTGGTGTGATTGTAGGAGTGGTGTGATAGGAGCGGTGTGATTGTAGGTGTGGTGTGATTATAAGAGTGGTGTGATTGTAGGAGTGGTGTGATTGTAGGAGTGGTGTGATAGGAGCGGTGTGATTGTAGGTGTGGTGTGATTATAAGAGTGGTGTGATTGTAGGAGTGGTGTGATTGTAGGAGTGGTGTGACAGTAGGAGTGGTGTGACAGTAGGAGTGGTGTGATTATAAGAGTGGTGTGATTGTAGGAGTGGTGTGATTGTAGGAGTGGTGTGATTGTAGGAGTGGTGTGATTGTAGGAGTGGTGTGACAGTAGGAGTGGTGTGATTGTAGGAATGATGTGATTGTAGGAGTGGTGTGATAGGAGCGGTGTGATTGTAGGTGTGGTGTGATTATAAGAGTGGTGTGATTGTAGGAGTGGTGTGATTGTAGGAGTGGTGTGACAGTAGGAGTGGTGTGATTGTAGGAGTGGTGTGACAGTAGGAGTGGTGTGATTATAAGTGGTGTGATTGTAGGAGTGGTGTGATTGTAAGAGTGGTGTGACAGTAGGAGTGGTGTGATTATAAGAGTGGTGTGATTGTAGGAGTGGTGTGAGTGTAGGAGTGGTGTGATTGTAGGAGTGGTGTGATTGTAGGAGTGGTGTGACAGTAGGAGTGGTGTGATTGTAGGAGTGGTGTGATTGTAGGAGGGGTGTGATTGTAGGGGCGGTGTGATTGTAGGAGTGGTGTGACAGTAGGAGGGGTGTGATTGTAGGAGTGGTGTGATCGTAGGAGTGGTGTGACAGTAGGAGTGGTGTGACAGTAGGAGTGGTGCGATTGTAGGAGTGGTGTGATTGTAGGAGGGGTGTGACAGTAGGAGTGGTGTGATTGTAGGAGGGGTGTGACAGCAGGAATGTTGTGATTGTAGGAGTGGTGTGATTGTAGGAGGGGTGTGATTATAAGAGTGGTGTGATAGGAGCGGTGTGATTGTAGGAGTGGTGTGATTGAAGGAGTGGTGTGATTATAGGAGTGGTGTGATAGGAGCGGTGTGATTGTAGGAGTGGTGTGACAGTAGGAGCGGTGTGATTGTAGGAGTGGTGTGATAGGAGTGGTGTGATTGTAGGGGTGGTGTGCTTGTAGGGGTGGTGTGATTGTAGGAGTGGTGTGATTGTAGGAGTAGTGTGATTGTAGGAGGGGTGTGATTGTAGGAGGGGTGTGATTGTAGGAGTGGTGTGACAGCAGGAGTGGTGTGATTGTAGGAGTGGTGTGATTGTGGGAGTGGTGTGATTGTAGGAGTGGTGTGATTGTAGGAGTGCTGTGATTGTAGGAGTGGTGTGTGTGTAGGAGTGGTGTGATTGTAGGAGTGGTGTGATTGTAGGAGTGGTGTGATTGTAGGATTAGTGTAATTGTAGGAGTGGTGTGATTGTAAGAGTGGTGTGTGTGTAGGAGTGGTGTGATTGTAGAAGTGGTGTGGTTGTAGGAATGGTGTGATTGTAGGAGTGGTGTGATTGTAGCAATGGTGTGCTTGTAGGAGTGGTGTGTGTGTAGGAGTAGTGTGATTGTAGAAGCGGTATGGTTGTAGGAATGGTGTGATTGTAGGAGTGGTGTGATTGTAGGAGTGGTGTGATTGTAGGATTGGTGTAATTGTAGGAGTGGTGTGATTGTAGGCGTGGTGTGATTGTAGGAGTGGTGTGTGTGTAGGAGTGGTGTGATTGTAGAAGTTGTGTGGTTGTAGGAATGGTGTGATTGTAGGAGTGGTGGGATTGTAGGAGTGGTGTGATTGTAAGATTGGTGTAATTGTAGGAGTGGTGTGATTGTTGGAGTGGTGTGTGTGTAGGAGTGGTGTGATTGTAGAAGTGGTGTGGTTGTAGGAATGGTGTGATTGTAGGAGTGGTGTGATTGTAGGAGTGGCATGGTTGTCGGAGTGGCGTGTGTGTAGGAGTGGTGTGATTGTAGAAGTGGTGTGGTTGTAGGAGTGGTGTGATTGTAGGAGTGGTGTGATTGCAGGAGTGGTATGGTTGTAGGAGTGGTGGGTGTGTAGGAGTGGTGTGATTGTAGGAGTGGTGTGATTGTAAGAATGGTGTGATTGTAGGAGTCGCGTGATTGTAGGAGTGGTGTGATTGTAGGAGTGGTGTGATTGTAGGGGTGGTGTGGTTGTAGGAGTGGTGTGATTGTAGGAGTAGTGTGATAGGAGCGATGTGATTGTAGGTGTGGTGTGATTATAAGAGTGGTGTGATTGTAGGAGTGGTGTGATTGTAGGAGTGTTGTGACAGTAGGAGTGGTGTGACAGTAGGAGTGGTGTGATTATAAGAGTGGTGTGATTGTAGGAGTGGTGTGATTGTAGGAGTGGTGTGATTGTAGGAGTGGTGTGATTGTAGGAGTGGTGTGATTGTAGGAGTGGTGTGACAGTAGGAGTGGTGTGATTGTAGGAGTGATGTGATTGTAGGAGTGGTGTGATAGGAGCGGTGTGATTGTAGGTGTGGTGTGATTATAAGAGTGGTGTGATTGTAGGAGTGGTGTGATTGTAAGAGTGGTGTGACAGTAGGAGTGGTGTGATTATAAGAGTGGTGTGATTGTAGGAGTGGTGTGATTGTAGGAGTGGTGTGATTGTAGGAGTGGTGTGATTGTAGAAGTGGTGTGACAGTAGGAGTGGTGTGATTGTAGTAGTGGTGTGATTGTAGGAGGGGTGTGATTGTAGGAGTGGTGTGGTTGTAGGTGTCCTGTGATTGTAGGAGTGGTGTGATTGTAGGAGTGGTGTGATTGTAGGAGTGGTGTGGTTGTAGGAGTGGTGTGATTGTAGGAGTGGTGTGATTGTAGAAGTGGTGTGATTTTAGGAGTGGTGTGATTGTGGGAGTGGTGTGCTTGTAGGTGTGCTGTGATTGGGGGAGTGGTGTGATTGTAGGAGTGGTGTGATTGTAGGAGTGGTGTGATTGTAGGTGTGCTGTGATTGGAGGAGTATTGTTATTGTAGGAGAGGTTTGACTGTAAGAGTGGTGTGATTGTAGGAGTGGTGTGACTGTAATCGTACTGTGATCGAAGGAGTGGTTTGACTGTACGAGTGGTGTGATTGTACTAGTGGTGTGGTTGTAGGTGTGCTGTGATTGGAGGAGTGGTGTGATTGTAGGAGGGGTGTGAGTGTAGGAGGGGTGTGACTGTAGGAGGGGTGTGACGGTAGGAGTGGTGTAATTGTAAGAGTGATGTGGTTCTAGAATGGGGCATCAGTACTAAGATGACACTTGTAAAGCAGAACTGAAAGCGAAACATGTTTAAACGTCTTGTGACAGTGTCGTAGATTCTCTTGATGTAAATCTTATTCCTTGCATATCGTTGTTTATATCTTGTAAATAAATGTACATCGTTGACTTATATTCCGAAGATATATTGTGTAGTTACATTTACCCCGATGCAAACGTCGTACATGCTTTAAGGGCGTGGCGAGATGTTATATTGTTAGGATGTAGACCTAGAACCTAATCTTGTGAATGCATAAAGCATCACTGAACATAAAATAAATAACACTTTAATTACATTGCGAGAGACACGTGTTTATCGACATTGGAGATGCAATTGGTATATTACTATACAATGCAGAGACATGCTTCTGGACATACGGGCTCACATCACTTTCTTCCAAATTAATTCATTTGGGGCTACACATACAATAGCAGCATATGACTTCTTTCGTTCCAAAGCCGCCATATGTTCCTATCACGCCGGTGATTTCCATCAGAACGTTCTAGAATGTGCACCTTTTTCATAATGAGGTGGTTTCATTTAATAGTCATTAAAAGGCGCCACGTGTCAAAACGCCACCCGTCACAAGCGAAAGCCACGTGTTAAAACACCACCGGTCACTAGGCGACGCCACGTGTCATAACGCCACCGGTCACTAGGCGACGCCACGTGTCATAACGCCACCAGTCACACGCGGCAGCCAAGTGTCAAGACGCCACCAGTCACAAGGGGGAAAGCCACGCGTCATAACGCCACCGGTCACTAGGCGACGACACGTGTCATTACGCCACCAGTCACAAACGGAAGCCACGCGTCACAACTACGCTACGTTTCATAACGCCACTCGTCACAAGGGGACACTACGTGTCATAACGCCACCCGTCACCAGGGGACGCTACGTGTCATAACGCCACCCGTCACTACGGGAAGCCACGTGTCATAACGCCACCCGTCACAAGGGAAAGCCACGCGTCATAACGCCACCCGTCACTACGGGAAGCCACGTGTCATAACGCCACCCGTCAAAAGGGCAAGACACGTGTCATAACGCCACCGGTCACTAGGCGACGTGACGTGTCATAACGCCACCGGTCACTAGGCGACGCTACGTGTCATAACGCCACCGGTCACTAGGCGACGCTACGTGTCATAACGCCACCGGTCACTAGGCGACGCTACGCGTCATAACGCCACCGGTCACTAGGCGACGCTACGCGTCATAACGCCACCGGTCACTAGGCGACGCTACGTGTCATAACGCCATGCGTCACAAGGGCAAGTCACGTGTCATAATGCCAACCGTCACTAGGGGACGCCACGTGTCATAACGCGACCAGTCACTAGGGAAAGTAACGTGTCATAACGTAACCCTACAACCGTCGTGCATAAAGTGCCTGTGTTCTCTGTTTATTCAATCTATATTTACTCCACATGTGTGCCTTGATTTGCAGTGTTATCTTTAACGAGTTTCGAGACATGAGGATGTTGAAAGACACTTTACCACTATCTGATATCCAAGAGGAAGGTTACGTGTCAACGCCTTCCTTCCTGATATCAGATATTGGTGAAGTGACCGGGTCCTCCCCCACCGAGTCCCTTGGCAGGCTGGGTCCCCGCTCATACTGTCCCTTCACTGGTTGGGTCCCTGTCGCGCTGTCCGTTTACTGGATGGGTCCCCGTTAGTACGCGCAGTTAAATTTACGCCGAGGGTTCGTTATATAAGGCCGTGGCGTGTTGTTATGTTGTTAGGATGTAGCGCTAAAACAAGTCTTGTGAACACATAAACCATCACTCAAAAATAAAATAAATAACACTTTAATTACATGGCGAGAGAAACGTGTGTATCGGCGGTGGAGATATAACAGGTATATTTATTACAAAATGCAGAGACGTCTTATTTTTCTGGACGTACGGCTCACATCACTTTCTTCCCAATATATTCATTTGGGTTACACACACAATAGCGATATATAACGTCATTCATTTTAAGCCGTAGTCCGTTCTCTGGCTGGGTCCCTGCTTTCGCAGTCCGTTCACTGGCTGGCTCCCCGCTCATGCAGTCCGCTCAATGGCTGGGTCCCCGATCATGCAGTCCGTTCACTGGCTGCGGCTACCGCTTATGCAGTCCGTTCACTGGCTGGGGTCGTCGCTCCTATAGTCCGTCCACTGGCTGGGTGCCCGCTCATGCTGTCCGTTCACTGGCTGGGTCCCCGCTCATGCTGTCCGTTCACTGGCTGGGTCCCCGCTCATGCTGTCCAGTCACTGGCTATGTCCGCGCTCACGCTGTCCGTTCACTGGCTATGTCCGCGCTCACGCTGTCCGTTCACTGGCTGGGTCCCCGCTCATGCAGTCCGTTCACTGGCTGGTTCCCCGCTCATGCTGTCCGTTCACTGGCTGGGTCCCCGATCACGGTGACAGTTCACGGGCTGGGTCCCCTCTCACGCTGTCCGTTCACTGGCTGGGTCCCCGCTCACGCAGTCCAGTCACTGGCTGGGTCCCAGCTAACGCTGTCCCTTCACTGGCTGGGTCCCCGCTCATGCAGTCCGTTCACTGGCTGGGGTTCCCGCTCATGCAGTCTCTTCACTGGCTGGTTCCCCGCTCACGCAGTCCAGTCACTGGCTGGGTCCCCGCTAACGCCGTCCGTTCACTCGCTGGGTCCCCGCTCACGGTGACCGTTCACGGGCTGGGTCTCCGCTCACGCAGTCCGTCCACTGGCTGGGTCCCCGCTCACGCTGTCCGTTCACTGGCTGGGTCCCCGCTCACGCCGTCCGTTCACTGGCTGGGTCCCCGCTGACGCCGTCGGCCTGAGCTAGCAGCGCGTTGCTACAGCCCTCCTCACTTCTCATAGACCCCATCCGCTCATAGCCCAGCTTGCCAGGCTTCGTCTTGGCGGTCGTAGGTTTCAACGACGGTGGTGCGACAAACAAGCCAGACTTCAGCACGGCTAGGCCTTTAGGGTGCTGACCTTTGCAGAGAAATGTTTCCTGAGTGGCGATTGCCTTGCACGCCGGGCGTTGTGGGGGCGGCGCAGCCCTGCAGTAGTCATGGGAACGAGAGTCTCGTGACGAGTCCCCCTTAACATCACAGTACACAGATATCAACCGACCCGTGGCGGGGACGGAAGTGACGTCGCACTGTCCGGACACAAAATATCCCTTCTCGGTGGGGCAACGTTCGTACAGAAAATGTCCCTTCTCGGTGGGGCAATGTTCAGACAGAAGATATCCCTTCTCGTTGGGGCAATGTTCAGATATGAGATATCCCTTCTCGTTGGGGCAATGTTCGGAGACTAAATACCCCTTCTCGTTGGGGCAATGTTCGGAGACTAAATACCCCTTCTCGGTGGGGCAATGTTCGGACATTCGGTGCCCCTTCTCGGCGGCGGGGCGCTGGTCGCTGGACAAGAGCAGCCCCTGCGCCGGGCGGGTGATAATACAGAACTGTTCGGCCGGCACCACGTGGTCCCTATGACCGCTCACCAGGCCGGCGACGCCGCACTCTCCACCGGCCACGAGGCGCCCTCTAGCGGCCAGCGCGGTGTCCCAGAAGTGATCGGCCACGTAGAGCTCGGCGCGCGCCAAACTGTGGTCGCGCCGCAGCTTCACCAGGCGGCGCTGGCGTCGGCTGTCGGCCCGCAGGACCCGGATGGCGAGGACGACGAGGATGGCGAGGATGACGCCCCCGGCTATCGGCACGGCGATCACGGCGGCCCGGAACCACACGTCGGCCCGGGGGTCCCGGCCGCCCGGCCCCTCACCCCCAGGCCCCTGGCCGCTGCTGGCCCCAGGCGGACCCCCTAGAGTTCCAGGACTCCATTCCGCACCTGTCGTCGGCGGCAGCAGGTCTGGAAGCCAATCAAAACAAAAACGCTCACACATTGAATGAAGGGATACATTGAATTGGCGGTTTATGCCATCCTTGTACACATAGGGCAAACCTGAGGTCCCCCTCGTATATCTTGTATACTAATAATACATTACATGTACTTATTTACGTACTGTATATGCCAACCACAAATGTGTGACTGAGTTTGCAATCAATTATGACACTTATTCGCCACATTACCCACCGAGGTGGTGTCACTGCAGCCAGCCAACCATTCACAATCTCACAACCTTAAACTGACAAACTCCATACCCTATTCACTCACCCGTCAAACCGCTTCCGTTGGATTTCGTATTGACATAAATGCTGATGTCTATATTGTCCATGTAGTTGCACATGTCGTCCTTGCAACACACGATGAGGGGCCAGTCCTGGGGGTGTCGCCGGCCCCCTCCGCCGCTGCCAACCCCCGGGGGAGCCCCCGGGGGTCCCGCCAAGCAGGCGACACGCGCGTCGGAGGCGAGACTCTCGACACAGCCGTGGACAGACCTGGCGGCGTCCTCGGTGTAGGTCAGCTGGGAGAAGCAGCGCCCCAGAGGCGACTTGCACATGTACCCCGTATGGATGCAGCTGGCAGCATTGCAGTAACAGCGGCTGTCGCCTGGACCGAGGAGAAAGGACGTAGGGATTAATATAAAAAGTCAGAAGACGGATAGCAAGTGATCGAAGTGGCTCTGACGATAGCGGTGCTCAACCGTAGTCGGGGTCTCCTATGTTGAAGTGGTGTTTATCTTCCCTTTAAACTCCTTTATGTATTTAAATATTATCGCATTGACGAATAAATGATTTTGAATGTTGAATATTGATCTCTGGCCGAGACGACAGTGACTGTTGGAGCACGATGTTTTCTCCGCGGGGCAATGGTTGTACACGAGAAGGTGTCTGGAAGGGGTAAATGGCGACACGCGACGCAGGCATATTTAAAAAGTCAACATTCGACATTGACCCCCAAATTGCGACACTGAGGATCTGAAAAATCGACATACGACACTGAGAAATTTGAAAAAAATCGACACTGGACACTGGTTTCGCTGTTCCTGACCCCTACGAGATAACCCTGCTCGATGGCGCAATGTTCCTTGTTCGGAAGCCTAGTATATACAGACATATTATATATCTAACTTACTTACCATACACTTCTTGTATACCATTCACCTGATATACAGTTATTGCATTTTTCCTTATTTTTTACATTAATATTATGGCTAATAATCGGTTATTATTGTCTACACAATGTACACTGTATCTTTTTTATATAATCACGTTAACTAATCTTTCGCACACTTGTGTATGTTGTTATTACACAGTTTGCTGTATTGAATGTTACAAATATGTCACTCTTCTTGTGCACCCCAAATGTGCAGTGGTTACGTTCAGATGAAAAACAGTATGTATTGTTTACGCTTAGCGTAACTTTATTTCAGCCACGCATGACATACTTCCGGATAAAGTTAGTTGTTCAGTAGTTTTCCCAAAGCACATCCCTGGCCGCTAGAGTATCCTGGACGGTGATGGTAAGGGGAGGAAGGGCTGGATCTAGAAGGCCCGGGGGGGGGGTGGTGTATCTGGGGGTATATGGGACGAAAAAGGGGCGGGAGGTAAACAGGGTCATCACAGGACCGTCAATGTTGTGCCAATAACCGTCCCTGCTGGAGGCAAAAGCAACAGAATCTCTTTCCAGTTTAATGGATGCAGTAATTATCTATCGTTCCACTCAAATAAAGTTACGCTTCTGCAAAATCCTGAAACCCCAAAGGCGCTTTTTTTTTCACGGTTCCTGTCTTCTGTCTAAGTTCCCGTCACCCACCTCCCTCCCCTCCCCCGCCTCTCCTCCACCTACACATGCCCTCTCCTTCCCCACCAAAAAAAAACGACACACAAAAACAGCAACTCAAAAACCCCCAAATCCAGAAAGACCCATTTGGAGGGTCCGTAGCAGACACAGGGGAGCTGAAATTGGACCGGACCGAAAACACTCAAGGAGGTTTTATGATACCAAAGGCCCTGCCAGCCTGTCAGCCAGCCAGTGCCGTGGACTCAGGAGCTCTGTCCCGCAGGTTACGCCAGAAGTCACCGCTGTAGGAACACTTCAACTTCCATTAAGATTTTTTAGACGAAGATGTAGTTGTGGCGCCCCCTGCCCCCTCCCCCCCCCCTCCCCGCTGCCCTTCACCCGGCCCGCCCTGCACCCGCCCCCCCTGTCAGCCTCTCCATTACCCCAGCCCCCCCCCTACCCCCGCCCCGCCTATACACCCACACACTTACCCGGACAGTAGGGGGTAGGTAGATAATGGAGAGAGAGTGGTCTAGGCACTTATAGAGTGGAGGCACCGAACCCAGACTATTTTGACAGCTAAGAGAGGCCACAATCACAGCACAATTTAGAGGCTTTTTCATTGGGCAGTGATATCATTGAATGCCAGTAGATACAGAGGAGTAGGTTGCGGAGTTGGCGCCGGTCTGGGGGAGGTGTGTGTGTGGGGGCGAGGGGGGGAGGGGCGTACGAAGTTCACAGGGAACGCCCAGTTGGCCCTCGGGCCGACCAAAACCATGGAGCGGACAACCGTAGCGGCGTTCCCTGGAGCAGCCGTAGCGGCGTTGCCTGGAGCAGCCGTGGCGGCGTTCCCTGGAGCAGCCGTGGCGGCGTTCCCTGGAGCAGCCGTAGCGGCGTTCCCTGGAGTAGCCGTAGCGGCGTTCCCTGGAGCAGCTGTATCGGCGTTCCCTGGAGCAGCCGTAGCGGCGTTCTATGGAGCAGCCGTTGCGGCGTTCGCTGGAGCAGCCGTAGCGGCGTTCTCTGGAGCAGCCGTAGCGGCGTTCCACGGAGCAGCCGTAGCGGCGTTCCCTGGAGCAGCCATAGCGGCGTTCCCTGGAGCAGCCGTAGCGGCGTTCCCTGGAGCAGCCGTAGCGGCGTTCTCTGGAGCAGCCGTAGCGGCGTTCTCTGGAGCAGCCGTAGCGGCGTTCTCTGGAGCAGCCGTAGCGGCGTTCTATGAAGCAGCCGTAGCGGCGTTCCCTTGAGCAGCCGTAGCGGCGTTCTATGGAGCAGCCGTAGCGGCGTTCCCTGAAGCATCCATAGCGGCATTCCCCCGAGCAACCGAGCCCATGCAGGGCCAGCCACAGAAACCTTCCATGTCAAGACAAGGCCCAGGGCCAGCCACAGAAACCTCCCATGTCAAGACAAGGCTCAGGGCCAGCCACAGAAAACTCTCATGTCAAGACAAGGCCCAGGGCCAGGCACAGAAACCTCTCATGTCAAGACAAGGCCCAGGGCCAGTCACAGAAACCTCTCATGTCAAGACAAGGCCCAGGGCCGGCCACAGAAACCTCTCATGTCAAGACAAGGCCCAGGGCCAGCCACAGAAACCTCTCATATCAAGACAAGGCCCAGGGCCAGGCACAGAAACCTCTCATGTCAAGACAAGGCCCAGGGCAAGCCACAGAAACCTCTCATATCAAGACAAGGCCCAGGGCCAGCCACAGAAACCTCTCATGTCAAGACAAGGCCCAGGGCCAGCCACAGAGACCTCTCATGTCAAGACAAGGCCCAGGGCCAGCCACAGAAACCTCTCATGTCAAGACAAGGCCCAGGGCCAGCCACAGAAACCTCTCATGTCAAGACAAGGCCCAGGGCCAGCCACAGAAACCTCTCATGTCAAGACAAGGCCCAGGGCCGGCCACAGAAACCTCTCATGTCAAGACAAGGCCCAGGGCCAGCCACAGAAACCTCCAGCCACAGAAACCTCTCATGTCAAGACAAGACCCAGGGCCAGGCACAGAAACCTCTCATGTCAAGACAAGGCCCAGGGCGGCCACAGAAACCTCTCATGTCAAGACAAGGCCAAGGGCCAGCCACAAAAACCTTCCATGTCAAGACAAGACCCAGGGCCGGCCACAGAAACCTCTCATGTCAAGACAAGGCCCAGGGCCGGCCACAGAAACCTCTCATGTCAAGACAAGGCACAGGGCCGGCCACAGAAACCTCTCATGTCAAGACAAGGCCCAGGGCCAGCCACAGAAACCTCTCATGTCAAGACAAGGCCCAGGGCCAGCCACAGAAACCTCTCATGTCAAGACAAGGCCCAGGGCCAGCCACAGAAACCTCTCATGTCAAGACAAGGCCCAGGGCCAGGCACAGAAACCTCTCATGTCAAGACAAGGCCAGGGCCAGCCACAGAAACCTCTCATGTCAAGACAAGGCCCAGGGCCAGGCACAGAAACCTCTCATGTCAAGACAAGGGCCCAGGGCCAGCCACAGAAACCTCTCATGTCAAGACAAGGCCCAGGGCCAGCCACAGAAACCTTCCATGTCAAGACAAGGCCCAGGGCCAGTCACAGAAACCTCTCATGTCAAGACAAGGCCCAGGGCCAGGCACAGAAACCTCTCATGTCAAGACAAGACACAGGGCCAGCCACAGAAACCTCGACCCACCGATACTCAGATCTCAGAGAAAGTGTCTCGGAAGGAGAGAAACATTACTTTTGTGGGCGTCCTATACTCATAAAACTCCTCGCTCTTCTCATGCTTATAACAACCCGTTAAGTGGTCCCCGTGTATATTCCGTGCGTCTCGCTCTGCCCCCATTGCGGACCCCTTCCCCCACCTTCTCCCTCCCCCCTCCCCCCCCCCACACCCCGCCCCTTCCATTACCCCAGCTAGCCTTCTTGAGTCGGGGAGATGTCTAAAGCAGTTAAGCGGGTCGCGTATTTTCCCAACAGGAGCCTCGTTGGCGCTGTGATAAGCCTGGTCGAGCCAGATCGTGGTGGCGGGTGGGGTGGGCATGGGAGAGGGTGGAGGAAGGGGGGGGGGGTGAGAGGAGGACGGGGGGGGGTGGAGGAGGAAAGCTGGGAGGGGGAGGTGGAGGAGGAAGGCGGAGAGGCATAAGGGGGACGAGATGCGGGGAGGGCCAGAGGGTGTGGGTGAACGAAGTAGAAAGAGAGGGATGGGGAAGGGAGGCGGGGGGGGGGGGGGCAGGGAGGAGTGGGTAGGGGGGCGGCGGTGCTTTCAGGGTATAGCTTTCAGGCGTCTGGGCCGTGAAAACACTCCCGGAACGCCATGGGCGTCTGGAGCCAGAAGGACTTCCGGCGCTGGGGAAATGGTTGCCTGGCGCCGACTTCAGACGGGCGGCCACGTGCCCCAGATATTTATGTGTGTAAATGTTGTGCTATCGGGTTACCAGCGCCGGGCCCCGCCAGGTGGGGCGGCGAGCGCTGTTTCCATCCATCCCGCCCGGCATGTCCGGGGGTGAGGGTTCCGAGGGGGGGAGGCGGGGGGGGGAGTGAGGAGCGAGGAGGGAGGGAAAGGGGAGGGGTGGGGGCGTAGCGCAGGGATCAGGAGGAGGAGGATGGAGGAGGAGTGGGGAGACAGGAAACGGAGGAGGAGGAGGAGGAGGGAGGAGGGAGGAGGGAGGAGGGAGGAGGGAGGAGGGAGGAGGGAGGAGCTGGGACAGGCCGGGCCGCCGGGAATGCGGTGGTTAATTGCCTGGGACGGCTCAGGGCACTCATCGTTGGCGTTGTCAATAACTGACAGCTTCATCAGGGGCGACCCCCCCCCCGCTCACACTTTCTCTTTCAATCTTCACCCCCCCCATCTCTTCCTCTTCCTTTCCGTCCTCTCTCTCACACTCTTTCAATCTCCACCCCCTCCCCCCTCTCCCTCTCCCTCTCCCTTCCTGCCCCTCTCTCCCACTCTTTCAAACTCTTGCCCCCACCCGCCCCCCACTCTCTCTTACTGTCTCTCTACTAACTTCTACTTACGTCTCTGCCTCGGTGCTCGTAACTGACCCGATGAAGAGCTTTCCGCCAGTAATGTTACCACCCATGTCGGCGGTAAGCTATGGCATGTTATTTCTTCTAGCGCCCACAGCGGTCATGTTCTCTCTGGTATTTCAGGAGCGGATCGAGGATGTGACATAAAAATTGAGGGAGGGGAGGGGTATTGTAATTAAATCAGGAGGGGGGGGGGGGCGTGATTGTCAACCGGATAGGTGGGAGGGGGGCGGCTTTCTCTGGTGTATTCTAATTCATTTCGGTGAAGACATCAACAAGACAAACATCAAGACAGTGATATCTGCTGTCTTTCGGCGCGCAAAACGGTGGAATCCTACAAACTTCATCAGGCATGTTGTCACAGAGTTTTCAAGCTTTTCGTTTGCACCAAAATGCCGTTTCCCAAATGTCATTTTCTTAAATGTTGCTTTCCCACATATCATGTTCCGAACTGTCGTGTTGCCAAAATGGCAGTGTTTCCCATGTCGCGTTGGAGTGTGTCTTGATGACGTACGCAAACTTAACAAAAAACATTTGTAAGAGTCGGTATAATCAATCATTCACTGAGCAATAAAGGATATTACTCACAGTGTCTATAATTAATCATTATCTGAGCAATAAAGGATATTGCTAAAAGGGTATATAATCAATCATTCAGAGCAATAAAGGATAATACTAACAGTGTCAATTAATCATTCACTGGTCAATACAGGATATTGCTAACAGTATCTACAACTAATCATTCACTGAGTAATAAAGGATATTGCTAAAAGTGTCTAATCAATCATTAACTGAGCAATAAAGGATAATGCTAAAAATGTCAAAATAATTAATCATTAACTGAGCAATAATTGATATTGCTAACAGTGTCTATAGCTAATCACTCGCTGAATCATAAAGAATATTGCTAAAAGTGTCTATAATTAATCATTCACTAAGCAATAAAAGACATTGTTAAAAGTGTCTATAAAGAATCATTAACTGAGCAATAAAGGATATTGCTAACAGTGTCTATAATCATTCATTAACTGAGCAATAAAGGATATTGTTAACAGTCTATAAAGAATCATTAACTGAGCAATAAAGGATATTCCTAACAGTGTCTATAAAGAATCATTCACTTAGCAATAAAGGACATTGCTAACAGTGTCTATAATCAATCATTAACTGAGCAAGAAAGGATAATGCTAACAGTGTTTGTAATTAATCATTCACTAAGCAATAAAGGATATTGTTAACAGTGTCTACAACTAATCATTCACTGAGTAATAAAGGATATTGCTACAGATGTCTATAATTAATCATTAACTGAGCAATAAAGGATATTGCTAACAGTGTCTATAAAGAATCATTCACTTAGCAATAAAGGACATTGTTAACAGTGAAAGAGTCACCCAAGAAGGGAGCGGGAAGTGAACAATAGACAATGAAACAGGACGCGTGGTGATGGTTGAAGCACAATTGTTATTCAAACTACTTGGTGCGTCAAGAGTTTTGTGCGTCACGAGATTGACTACTTCGTGCGTCACGAGGTCCGAGCGTCACGAGATTGACTACTTCGTGCGTCACGAAATTGACTACTTCGTGCGTCACGAGGTCCGTGCGTCACGAGGTCCGTGCGTCACGAGGTCCGTGCGTCACGAGGTTCGTACTGCGTCACGAGGTTCGTGCTGCGTCACGAGGTTCGTGCTGCGTCACGAGGTTCGTGCTGAGTCACGAGGTTCGTGCTGCTTCACGAGG